>VBVR01000554.1:0-46864 GCA_011638315.1 Tetramorium parvispinum | reverse complement strand
TACACACACTATATATATATATATATATATATATATATAAAGTGTGTGTGTGTATATATATATATATACATATATAAACACACATACTGTATACTATATACACTATAATTACCAAGAAAAAAAGAGGAAAAAACAAACTTAATATTTAATTAATTTTTTGTCCTCTCAGATGATATGTTATCAGATAATTTTCCAACAAATGGTTGCATTCTATTAAAAAGATGTGTATGTATGGTTTCTTAATTGATTAATACTACTACTGCGTCACATGCATTAATAGCGTATACATATATTTTTCCAATTATGATCGAAGAATTAATAGACTTACCGTTTTACATTAAATATTTATGAAGATCAAGTTCAACAATAAGAACAAGCCACGGAATGAGATAGTCAACATGCAAGCCTACGAAAATAAATGTCTACCGCTTCTATTCTCAAAGAACTTTTTGTCACAAAGATATTTTAATTATTTCAGATTAGTTACTTCCTACATTCTCTGTGTTTGTCGGACCCTGCGGGTGCACGTTGCTGTGGTAATTATTATCGCGTCTTGACATATTCGAATTCATTCTCTCATTATTTACATGGAACTTCTAAGACATTCCGCGTTCTCGTTACCCGCAGGCGTACACATCTACCTACTTTATATCTTTGCTTAATTACTAATTACTCTTTTATAATTAATTCTTCTATTGTATTGAGAAATTTAAGTAAATCTTCCGTTGATTTCGCAATAGTGGACAAATAAATTTTAAGTTTTATATATTAAATAAACAATTATCAAGTAAAATAAACAGCAATTCTTTATTGCTTTTTATATCATTCTGAATTTGTTCATTACTGTCGCTCGTAAAATTACGAAAGAGAAAAAATTCCTTTTATGAAATTTACAGAATGATTTTGCATGGCAAGCAATAAAGATTTAAGTTGCGGCATAAGTATTTGGGTATTTTAAAAAAATTTTTTTTTAAATTATGTTTCTTCAAGTTTCAATTTTGTTCAGCGTTTGACATTCACGAATAACTTTATCACTTTTACAACCACCTTTTATACCACTTTTTCAGAAAATACGTGTTGCAAAGTTTTAACCTAAGATTTAATGACACATTCATATTAGTCTCGGTTATACGGTTTATTTGAAGAAATTAAGCCACTGGTAATCCCTTGGGACGGTCAAAAATAATTATAGTTGGAAATTTTGGGAGGTCCTACTGTTGTGAGAACTTCGACCGCTTTTAGTCTTTTAAGATTCCGGAATAATAAGCTTTAAACGAAAAGCTGCAGGTACCTGCTGAATTCCAAGAATTCTTACCAGTTGTTCTTCAAGATAGGATTGATTAATTAAACATTTTTCTAGAATGTTTAAATTCCTTAAACATTTTAAGCATTCATAATTTTCATTTTTCATTTTCTAAAGCCGAAATTATTTTATAAAATATAACAAATAAAATTATTTTGTTTACTTAAATAAATATGATTTGAATAGTTTTTCCAATTTAGTGCATAATTTGATCCATTGTTCGTATTAAAACGTCCTTCGAGATTAAAGATATTCGTGTGATAAAAATAGTTTCATAATATATAAAAAATAAAAATTAAGAATTAAAATTTAATTGAATATCAAGAATATCTCCTTTACTAGCGTGAAATTTTGACATATTCTGCGTAACTTCATAAATATCTTCAATGAAATTTACTATGATCACAGTTTCCTATCTTCAAACGCAAACAATCCATAATTTCTAAGACACAGGTGTAATGCACTATGAACCGCTTGCGATAGAAGTAGATAGCGCAAAAAAAGTTTGCGCGAAGCTAAAGCGGTACCACATACCCTCTCTCGCTCTCGCAGAAGCGTCTTCCTCCTCGCGAAGAAAATAAAAAAAAAAAGGATTCGACGATACCGTCGGAACGTGTGCCACCCGACTGTAATGGGTCGCATTACGTGTCCGTCGTTTGTATCTCAATGTATACGCTAACATGTAGCAATTACAGGTGACTGAGGTCAGTGTTAATACGACGGTCGCGTGAGAGAGGAGCTCCAAAAATGATATGGCTCGCGAGCGGCGACGGCGCGTTTTCTTGCGTAAGCCTTCCATATAATACGCACGACACATCCTCCTCCGTACGCAAAGGTCCCGGGCGTAGGAATATATTAATTTAGTGTACTCATTACGTATTGAAAGACCCGCGGACGCGGCAAGCGGAGTATATAATACTTCTCCGACAACGGTTGCGTGTAATGACAGTTCCACATGCGGGACGCAAGGTCGCATGGCCGCGTGTGTATGTGTGTGTGATTACACACGCGCGCGCGGATGATCACTAGAAGCGAATTTTAGCGAAATGTCAAACTGAACCGTTCTTTGACGTGTTCCCGAATAAAGCTACACACTTACAAAGTGCCCTAAAAACATGGTTATTACGGAAAAAATAAGCTCCCTTTAACCCTTTAATCCTTTAATTATGACATGTAACTGGATTGTGTCATTATTTGTAAATAATTATTTTTGACATTTTGCTCTTCAATATAATTTTTACGTATTTTATAGTGTCTATAAACGTGAAAACTAGGCAATTTTTTTTTTCATAAGAAAAACAGGTTACGTTCCTAGAATTAATCGCAGCGGACACAGTCCATCGCTAAGTATTCTCAGTTATTAACTCCGATATATGTCTTTTTTTATTCGCAAAACCTTGCTTACGAGACCTTGCAACCAATCTCCACCTCGTTCTTCGCTGATTCCGCGTGTGAATGACTGCAGTTATCATATCTACAGTTATTATCGCATTTAGAATTTTTATTTGGTTATCGTAATAGGTTGCGCAATTAGTGTAATCTACCTGAAGAAGACCTTCGTCCAATACCAGACTCCAACATTCTGTATTTCCTTGGCACGTGTGCTCGTTCGTCTGCGGATGAGGTTTGACAAGGGCTTGCTGCACGTCGTTCATGTGTACCCTCTTCACTCGAAATACGAATTAGGCACGAGATACGCACCGGGGTCTTCGTCAAATTAATCAAATATTATTAAACAACTCCTTTTTACAAAGAAACTTTCACCCCGCGGCGAGAATTGCACATTCATCTGTCAGCACGCGGATTTTAATTAATTTTAATTAATACGGTTTTTTTTTTCGTTAGTGTACCGTATCACGTTATTCTAGCGTGTTATTCCTGCATTCGGACGAATATCTCAGTCCATTGGCGATTCTGCGATAAACGAAATATCATTTTGAAAGGCACGGCGAGGAGATTTGTGTATTCAACGTGGGCGGTCTTATGGAGTGATGTGAGAAGGGTTTCTTGGCCTCGTTCAAATCGCTTCGAGCCTCGTACAAATGAACGTGATGCGTTTCATAGAGATAGTCATTGTACTAGGTGGCTTTATCACTCGCACACTTATATCTCACGTAGTTTAATCTCTGTCTCGATGGCGTATTACGCATCGTAGAATTTACTGTTCACGTAATACCGAGATCCTTGAGATTAGACCGCAGGCGTACGAAACTTTTATGCAAA
This sequence comes from Tetramorium parvispinum, assembly GCA_011638315.1. Taxonomy (NCBI): domain Eukaryota; kingdom Metazoa; phylum Arthropoda; class Insecta; order Hymenoptera; family Formicidae; genus Tetramorium; species Tetramorium parvispinum. Next base: position 43,338 of record VBVR01000554.1, on the reverse strand, counting down.
TTATCAACTTCGTTGGTAGAACCACCGGCTCGTCAGACGTACAAGGCCGTAACGGAGCATTCGCGGAAGTCTAACGTCCTCATTTTGCAACCAGTTTTTCATTAACAATACAAAGTGTCTTCCCCCGGTGATATCTGGACGGGAAACTCCGCTGGTATCCTCGAAGGCGTGGTTTCCTCGCGTCTACCTCGAGATCTTAACTTCTTCTACTTCTTCTGCGAGAACCGTTCGAACCGTCGCACTATCAGCAGAATCGCGCCTCGGCTAAAGAAACCTTCCGGAACCGTTTATCGCGCCCATCTACGGAGCGGATGTTCGCCAGTGGGACCGCCTTTTCTCGCCGTGATTGTTGAGAGCTGACTTTTCCGCGAGATTAGCGTTCACTTCCAACCGCGTGTCGTCCGCGAGTGTCAGCGCCGACGTCCAGGATCACAAACATCGCGATCGCGTCCACCGCGATTCACGGTAGTAGGGGCCCGTGCCACCTCTCCCATTGGCGGGGGCTTTTCAGACGTACTCCTCCACGTGCACGCGAACGAGTCTTGCACACGTACGCGTTGCGTCACGTCTCGCTGGACGGACTCGCCGCGCGGACTATCCGGGTAGGTCATTGTCACGATCGTCCTCTCCTACAACGATGTGATTTCTCGACGGGACGCATTGTAGGTACGATGTGCCCGACAACAGCGTCGGAATCCAAGTCCGGGGAAACGTCAACTTTCTAGGGGAGTGCATTCTTCGGGATGCTTTCGAATTCACGGCGTAATCTCGTCTTGAATAGTTACGTCTTACGCGTACTTTGTTTATCCATTTATGCACAAATGAGATTTTGGGGGAGCGCATTTTAATTAGTTTCTTTTATGTGTCATTAGAATTCGATACGTTTAAATGTACTGATATATGGTGATAAAATGTATCGTAAACGTAAATATTTAAATATTTGAATGCGTGCATTAAAACAGTTGCATTCATTCTATATGTAACAGAATTTTAAAAGCAATAAAAGTAATTTATTGCTAACTTCTTTGCGTTCTTTGCACGTCTTCCGGCTTTCACATTTCTGGATTATTGAAAAGATAAGAAAGCGATTATTATATCACGTAGTGTATGTATGGCTATAACTGAATTGCCATTATCGGTCAGCTACTGTCTGTGATAAAATTTAATTTATGTTTTATAAAATGCACGTCGCGAACGGAACAGGCGTCTTAAGAAGCATCAAGCTCACATGTATGGCTTTCTCTAATGGACACGATCTATTCGAGTCTAAAACTTGTTCTGCACATGCTATAAAACTCTATAATGCTATAAAGTGATAATGAGTCTTAAACGCTGAGTGATATCTCTTACAAAGTAAAGTGCTAAAAATAATAATAATAGATCTCTTAGCTCTAGGGCGACTAAATTTTGAAAAAAATAAGAAAAATTGTAAAAGATTCTGTTTAATTTTTTAGAAAGCAGAAATGATATTCAAAATATCGAAATAATAAAGATGACCATAAAAAAAGTTATTAATTATGAAGACTGAAATTTTTCTCGAAAATGATTAACAGTGTCATTCAACAAAGAATTTCTGAAAATTCTAAAGATATAAATCATTCTTGTCTATATTATCATTGCAGTACATTACGTTCAACAAATTGTTTCTGGTAATAATCATAAACGAATTCTTCCGGAAAGATCATGTAGTGATATTGCGAATTATACAAGTACAAAACAATTCAACAAGTCATAATTATAATCAACGCACTAGCCTTTTGCAAACTATAAAAATCCCATGAGTCCGCGACAACGATTACTACCAAATACAAACAGTACAATCTAACTATCCAAATGACAGCATAATACTCCTATTAAAACAACGAGTTGTAATGGTAGGTTGTGATTGCAGTGCTTAGTTTGCTGGATAATGAAACTTGTGTAAAAATCGACTGTACTAAGTGCAGTCACACTAAAAATGCATACAAGATATTTTGATATTTTTAATAGAAATATAGAAATTAAACATGTAACATGTAATTAAACTGCAAATTGTAATATTGTAATAAACACTGTATTTTGCACTGTAATAAAAACATTTAAAATATAATTGGAGTAAAAAATGTATTTAAAAATTTATGTATTAACTGTTAAAATAGCTGTCATGTGTTTTGTAAAAAAAACCTTAAACATGCTTTCCCTAAATTAGAATTTCGTTTAAAATTATTCTTTCCGTCACACTATTTTAATTGTACAATATATTAACAACAATCGTGAAAATTAGAGATTTCATGAATTAATTAAAATTTTTTGGTAAAGGATATAAATTGTAAAAGCAAACTATTTTCAATTGTTATATTAAAATGCGGTTATAACGTACAATTGTCTCCCTCTGAAAGGGAGTGTGGTTTAGCGAGGCTGGAGCCGCAGCGGCATTTTCGCGGTCGACGTTGTAAATAAAGAACATCCCGTTTATGGACCGTAAACGCCGCTCTAACTGTGCGACTTTGCGCGTGGTTCTTATCTTCTCAACGTTTGTTTCCTACTTCGTATATCACCGGTTGCTCGGCGTGGTATCATCGTCCCATCCCGAACCTCTCATTAACGGAATGTCGAAAAATCACAAATGTCTTGACCATTCTCGGCAACACATCCGCAGCTCTTTCAGCGTCTCTCAAAACTACAGTTGCGCGCATATCGCGAAAAGTATTAAAACGGCAGGAGAGTCGCTCTAAATAAACGTATCATTGCAAACCGGATAATTCTCGAACCGCGGTCGCATCAAAGCACACAGCTTGTTGATGTGAAATGATTGAAAATAAAAATAAAAACTTGGCGATTGTGTTTACATGAAGATTATTGAGACGTATTAAACAACATTGGAGTCTGTTATTACAGAGACGATAATTCAACATCCGTGACATACGATTAGAAATCGCGTCGGATAGCTCAAGATAATTTTTCATTGATTCATTTAGGCGACATATACGTTTGATAGAAGAAGAAACCTATATTATGTACTTTGTACATAAATCATTACATTGTCGCAATCATAGTGACATTGTACGCGCAGTAATGAGCGGCACTGGCCTTGGTTCTGATCTACAGGCAATGAAATCAGGGTCGTTTCGTACCTGGAAGGAGCGGTGATGATGAGGATGATGGGGATGATGGGGATGATGAAACTGCGGTGTGTGAATCATATCGCCGGTCTCGGGATCCTCGCACTTGGATGACTTCGCGACCTCGTCGTTACTCGAGGCGGTAATGGCCGCGTCGCCCTCTGCACTCGCGGAGTCGTCGGCGGTATCTTCTTTCTTCTTCTTCTTCTTCACTTCCGGCTTCGTTTCCTAATAATCAATCCTTGTATAATGATCACGATATCGCCGCTTCGCCAAAGACAGCGCACTGATCGCGCAAAATTAAAATAGTCTAACACAGTGTATTCCACGATCTGCACCTTTCGGCCGATTTCCAAAAATCAACACCTATTGCTTCCCCCTCCTCGTTTTGAGCTCTGAGTTTAACAGTTGTAAACAAAACGCACGGCGTTCTGTGTCAAGTACAACACGATACGATTCCATTACTCTCTAAGTGCTAAACGTCAATGATTTAAATTTAAACGACACTTCTTTAAAAATTGTTAAAATAATTAATTCAAGAGAACGAAGTTTTAATTCTTAATTATTAATTATATTTATATATGACGTTCAGCAGTCCGAGAGTACGGAACCGTATCGCGCCTGAGGCAGAACGCCGCACGTTTTGTTCACGCTTATCAAACTAATTGTAAGAGCTCAAGACGAGGAGGGGAAAGCAGTAGACGTTGACTTTCAGAAATTGGTCGAAATGTGTTCAAATCGTGGAATACACTGTTCTAATACATTCAATATATGTTTATTAACAAAAGATTCGAACGTCCGACTTGCTACTAATAAAATTATTATGTCGTTACGTAAAATAATATTTAAATACAATTTGGAAAAAGAACACTAGTGTCAAAATCGACATTAAAATGATTTTTGCTGATCTTATACGAATCCGTTTGTAAATGATAAAAATACTCCGATTAATCACAAATTGAGCACCACAAAAGAAATTTACAAAAATAAAAAGCAAAGAAAATTTTACGATTTGTCTTATAAAACGGCTAACTCGAAAGTAACGTAAAATATTAAGAAACTGTCTCTTTTTCACAAAGAGTAAAATTGTAGTTACATAGTTCCAAATAGAAGTTACGAAGATATTCCACAAACCTCTGGTTGAGCCTCATCGAGGCCAACGAGCTGAAGCGCCTCCTCGAGATTAAATTCGTCAGGTAAGCCCAGAGTATCGTTGCTAAGCAGGCCTTCTACGCCGGCGCTTTCCAAGAGACTACCTCCCAGTAAATCTGAAGTAAAGTCATGCTCGAGTCCTAGAGGGTCGTTTAAACCCAGAGAATCGTCGGTTAAGTCAGCCAAGGGATGATTGTCCAAAGCCAACGATGCTTCGTTGAGAAGCGGATCGTCCTCTTCGACGATGCTACTTCCACTTCCGTTCTGACTGCCGGAGCTGAGAATGTATTCACCTGTAAAGAAGCGAATACATTCGCTCGAGATGCTCGACAAATTGATCGAAACTTAGCCAAAATCGACGCCTAGCGACCGACGAAAGAGAAACGCGTTTTCGATATTATATGATTCATCGTAAAAAGAGCGCGTGCTTCGAAACGACAGGTGATGAAACATAAGCGAGCGTAAACAAGTTCGCGTGCAGTCGCAAGGTTCACGCAGAGATCACCTGAGAATACTTAATTAGTCGTTTGATTGCACAGTGCGACGTTATACAGGTTTCTTATCCACCCTATTATGCAACTTTGTTCTGACACGACATTGACAACTGTTACAGGTTTCTTTATACACATTCCATAATTTTCATCCAGCAATGTAGTCGCTGCAGACTGAGTAATTTTATAAGTTTTAATTATTTGATTACCTGATTTTTGTATTATTAGATTATTAAAAGTTAACTAATACGCATACAGATATGTATCCATTTGCACTTATAATGACTGAAGATAAAAATTGTTTGCATATTTCTATATATTTACATTGGAAATTAAGAGTCTGAATAAAAACGATTAATGTTTACGTTTTAATTAGATTCGTGTCTGTTTAACATGTGCAACTAAAAATTAATACTCAATTACTTTAATTCCAGCACATATTAAATAACAATATATTTCACTTATATCTGATCATGTTTATAATATTACATAGAATAATCTAAGACACTTGGAGAATTATTTCATCACTCTCAGTTTAAAAAGATGTTTACCATTCGAATTACATTAAAAGCACTATTATGTTCACTGATATGCAACAAAACTGTTAATCTAAAATATCCTCGCTTTTCTTGCAGCCACGCTATCAACAAAGTAATTAATAGCATCGTGATTAATCGTTTAACGCAACCACTTTATTATGCATATATGAATTGTGAGAAAAAATAAATTCACAACATTTCACTGCACCAAATAAACTTATGACTCGGCAGAAACGTACTCGAAGCGCGACGCTCGAAAACTGGCAGCTAGCGACGGCCAGGAAAAATTTTTTCAAGGCAGCAGGGAGAGAAAAACCTAATAGAGAGACAAAGAGAGGTTGTTGTTGGAGAGCCACCTGCTCATTTTAGCAGCTCTCGTACGTTCCCGCCCTATAGCCAATCGCACGACCGCGTCGTTTCATCCCTTGCGCACGCATGAAAAAGTAACACGAACAAGACTGCTCGAATCGTTCACGGTTTCCAAAATGTGCAATCGGTAACTAATACAATATACTTCCATACGTCTCGAAACAGACAGGCAACATTTTTATATTCAAGCAATAAAAGTTGAAAAATTGTTCGCTCTTTTTTTTTAGAATCGCTCGATATTAGAGTATTCTTTTTTAAGATTGTAAAATATAATTTTGCATGTTGTAAATGATTAGATAAATATAAAGAGAGGATAAGAGGTTTCAATAAAATTATTAAATTATTTAAATTATTTACTGATAGAGATTAAAAAAAGATACATAATCTTAACATTATCATATATAGTTATATACCGTTTATAAAAGTAAGACCAGTGAAGTTAATGATTTAATTTACATAATAAATATTTAATACAGAATAACTGAATACATATTTATCTTAGCAATTTCAGCAATAAATGTATCATTTCTTGAAAACAGTTTTATTACATATTTGCATAAAAATATGATAAAATTAAATCTACTTTGCTAATAACAATGATATATTTAATTTGATTTTTAGGAACTTTGATTTATGCGCATATTAGAATTTTCTTATTTATGGCTATTACCAGAATATTCCACATTTTGTCAGAACATCAAGTAAAAGGGCTTCTAGAATTTCTACCTGGCTTTTGACAAAACATCGATAATATCGAGCAGCGCGAGCGAGCTACTTCCACGTGTGAAACATTTCCATCGAACACAAAAGCGAACTCCTTTCTCTCCTCGTAACCGGGTGATGTTATTAGAGATAATAATCTCATAAAATAATAATTCCTCTTTCGGGGGCTGTCTGAAACCCGGGCAGGTCCGTCTGCCGACGAAACGACGGACAGGTTGACCGTGAAAGAGGAGGATTTTCGTCCTGCGCGGTTCCTACGCGGTGAGTGCCGGTGCCTCCCAGTAAAGAGAGAGATCGCACCTTTTGGATGCCTATTACATTAACGAGTGGTGGCGGCCATTGTCTGGCCCAAATGCGAGGCCGACCGCGCGATAATGGCCGTCTATAATTTGAGGGAAGTCAGAGCAGCCCCTTCCCGTTCGACTTAAAGCCTATTTAAAGCCCGGTGGAATTATGAGGTGAAATTACTTTCAGCTACACACATGCCGAAGTGTGCGCCACGCGTAATTGGTACAAGCATAATTTTTATCCGGTGCAGTATAATTTTTTGTGACTTTTATTATCGTGCTTTTTTTGCTTCTCTCTGCTCTATAACAGGTATTTACAAAATGTAATTTTTGTTACGCCGTTATTCCCACAATAGAAATTTATACGTACTTGTAAGCATTGAAAATATAAAAAATGTAATTTTTTCTCGTTCTCCAATCAATAAATTCTAAAATAAATATGTAGCAAAAACATTGCAAATAAATATTAGAGATAATTTGAAATTAAGAAATAGATGGAGAAATATTTTCTTTTTTAATATAAGATTAGCAAGAGAATTTTTGCAATGGGAAAAAATATCACATATCTTTTATTGGATTTTATACTTTGTTGATACTTACTGCTTTAGAAAATCGATTCGTCTCATAAAATTTCTGTTTATGAAAAAATATATCGATTCTGTTTATCAAATTTACAAAATAAATACAAAATAAGTAACTTGATATACAAAATATTAGCTTTTTGAGTTTGGGTTAAATCACGAAGAGTTCTAAGCTTATCCCTAATCGTATTAAGTTTATTACAATTGCTGACAAATTGTCATTTTAAGAAGTAAACAAGAAAGTCTCGGTTTTCCTCGACGCTCGAGTTTCTGCCGTCGGAATGGATTTTCCTTCGACCAAACCCGTCGCACGGAATTCGCTCTATCACGCTGCATCTAATGGCGCGGCCCTCCGGCTTTTTCAATTCCACGGCTTCTTTGAAGCCCGCGTTCGGCTTTTTCCACGGCCACGGGAACGTCGACAGATCATTTCTCATATTTCGCGCACACGCTTAACGACCATTTTCTTCCACCCCCCTCTCATCCTTCTTTTTCTTTCCCTTCAACCCGACAGTCCGCAGCGTTGGATAATAATTCTTGCATTACTCGACAGAATTTTCGGTGCCGACGATCCTGTGCCGAGGACCGGCAGGAACGCGCTCTTGTTGGACCTCTTCCCGATTCGTTCACAGCGTATCCGACGGGACGCCGGAAGAGAATCCTCGAGGCCGAATGCGCCGGCACGATTGTCCTATTCCCAGGGGGTGACAATACGACTGTCGCGATAATCTCATTTGCCCTTTTCGACAAAGGGTGACGATCCGACGCCAGTTAATTCCAACTCCAGAACGGAGCTTGACGTCTCATTTGGTGCCAAAAGAGCACACGAATCGTCGCGCGTCACCTGCCGTGGACGATAAATCGTAATTGCGATCATCAATCCTGCCGCTGATCGATGTCGAACTGTCTGGCCGTTTCGTCGTGTCTTGTTTCGTCGTGCGAGTGTGCGAACCGGTCGGTCGATTGGATGGACATGTCCTCGATGTGTCTTATGCTTATCATATCTCTTTAAAAGCTTCTGGTTGATCTTTTTAGCTAAACACGAAAGTTCATTAGAAACTTTACGCGATTAAACTCTAACGGGAAGATAATTAATAGCCTTAGCATTCAACTTTAGACAACGTATGAAGAAAGAAGTACTGGTATTATGCAGTAATAACATTAACATAAATTCGCCTGTACATATTTCTTAATAAATTACTAAGTTACTGCAGATAGATTTAAAATGTTTTCACAAACAAATCGAGCCAAGTTCCCTACAACAACATTTGACAAATAATATGTTCCTGTTAATGTTTTTTTTAGTAAATAATGCTGTGTTTTGAAATAATCTGCAATTATGGCCGTTCATTTCCCGTCGCATAAATTTGTACATAACTTTCTACTGAAAAAACAATTGCATTTGCAAACTTTTCTGATTCTGTTTCATAGAAGATATTTTGCATTTAAGATATTTTATACAATATAATTATTTATAATCAGGAAGAGAATACGTGATTTGAAAATATTAATTATTCGATAACGATTGGTGCTAAAATTGAGACGAAAAATATTCGAAAAGTATCTGTATAAGGAAAATTATCGAGTTTAAGAAGAATTAATCGACAGTATAATATTCGACACGTGTAAAATGGAGTCTCTCTTAAACATTGTCAATGAGGCGTCGCATGTCTGTTGTCAAATCGCGACGATTAAGACAAATTGCTGTTAAAGCAACTACACGTGCTTACGTTACGCAATGCTGCGAGTCGCGCTGCAATACGATATAAATATAGTCGCCTGACGCTTTTCTACGCATACCTTTGTCCACTAGATCCTAATCCAGAATAACAGAGACTCCGGAAAGTAATCCAAAACTCTCACAATAATAATCACAGTGGCAGTACTTGAGTCACTGAACTATTTCGCATTAATCGCAAGCAATTGCCAAAATCAATTGCCCAAGTTCTCACACTAGACACATCGTTCCATTTACAGAATTACGGCAGTTCGCATAACAGCGTCGTTGTTCAGGAACTGGGCTTGTTCTCCAGCTGGAACATCGATCTCTCATAACGGATTCCCTTCGACAGGGAACAAAATGTCTGCGTAAACAACTTATCCGCACCCCAGAATTCCCAAAGCGTAGGCTAATCCTCCTTTAGCGCTTTTAAACGTTACACTGGCGCCTTATGTATCACATGAATGATCTTGGATTGTCATCATCGTCGTAATCGGCGACAATCAAAGACTTCCGACGGGACTTTTGGGAAAAACTACGAAAATTTGCCACACACCGAACCGGACTGGACCGGTCTGAATTAGACTGGACTGAGCCAGATTAGACTAAGGACTGAATGAGGGATTCCCTTTATAGTCCCGTGACGTGGATCGCCTTTACGTTATACGATCCGATCTTGAGGAGAGTCATAATACCCGGGCACCGCCGACAGACGAGTTCGAAGCGAATACAGCATGGAGTCGACTGATAGACTATCGCGTAGCCAGGCATTGCCTAACCACGGGCTGGTCGAGTATTGTGCCAAGCCACGGGTTCTCCGTTAAAAAACGGACCAATCACGACGGGGTTGGCTGTTACTCCAATATGGCTGCCAGACAATACGCGGCTCGGAGGCGAGGTGGGAAGAGAGGGAAGGTCTCTCTACCCGTAATGCCATTCTCCGGCTCCCCACTGCGATCCGGGAACGTATACCCGGGCTTGATCCGCTCCTCGTTGCCGTGCCGGGCTTAGTCAGGGGTGCATCTTGCCCTGGTATTGCCCCGAGTCATCCCCCGACTTAGCAACCCTCCCTCTCGCCCTGAGGATCGCACCAATTGCTCCAATAGCGTTTGTCGTAACATCAGTCGCAATGGGAATCGGTCTTGCAAAATACGATCTTTTATTTTTTTACAAAAAAAATTTATGCGGGGGTTGCAATACAATTTTGTATGTTGTATGAAAATGTGAATATGTAACTATGAAGAAAAATATTTATTTATATTGAAACTTTAGAAAATGTAAAAAAAAACAATATGCATTTAAAGATATTTAATGTTAAAAGTTAGGCAATTTTAATCAAGATGTCTTTTTTAATTATAGAAATTATAAAAATTTTAACTTTATAACTTTAAATTAATTGTAAGTATAAAAATATGTAATAATACTTTTATATATTAAATTATCGTGTATAAGATATCGTAATCGATTGATTTTTTTAATTCATCATGAATTTTAAATTTTACTAAATATCTTGTATTGAAAAATAGTTTAAAAATACACAAAACATGATTCGAACGTTGATATATATAATATGTTATAATAGATATAGATAGAAAGAATATGGAAAAGTATTATGGAAACCACAGAGGATAACCCGTGAAGAGAGAGATCCATTGCTGCTATAATTATTAGCATTGTTTTTGTACATTCGTATAAACATGCCTATTTAATCCTCCCAGTGACTAGCCACTCTAAGAACCAGTCACTAGGTTAAAATCGCCGGATGATAAAGCGTGTAAACCACTGCTGTTAAGATGCTATCTAAATCCTGTCAAATGCCCACTCCATTGATACCCCTTATTCTTGTGTCGTCACTCTCATTCGAACGCAGTTCGAGATCCACCGGCATATATTGGAATAATTTCATAATTGCCACCGATACGGTCGGTAAACTTATTATGCGCACTCTAGGCTGCTTGACAGTGGCTATAGGTCTCCGATGAATGCATAAACCTTGTGACCATGACAATCCTTGATCGTCACCGACAACAACACAGTTAAACAATCTGTTGTATAGATAAGTCGTCGATTAAAATCTATAAATTAAATGGAGGAAACTCTATAAATTAAATGGAGTGTAGCTTCTTTTCCGAATCCATAAAAAATTGTATTAATATATTAATTCCGTAACTAATATTAAAAAATATAACACTATCATACTATAAATATCATGATTATAAATTCAGAAGTTAAAATCATTTCAAACTGGAAAGAGGGTGCATGATTTACCGATGTCTTATCACGTAATAACTAAGACCGTACCGAACGCAAACATCGCCACAATCTTAAGTATAACCTGACTCGTTATCAATTACTATTTTCCATCAAGATCTGAAACGTTTCGCGTCGTTTCCTGTGGACAATTTTGTGGATCGAGCCAGACTATTGAGGAGAGTGACGCTATTTCAATTTACCATGCCAACGTCACTTCATCATGAATATGTCGAAGAATATCGGCACCTAATGGCAAACGTAGCGCCATAGCGCTGATTTATTAACCAATAAGTGCAAATCACTGTATCTGCCAGTATGCCGCCGCGAACGAACTATAGGACCATCGACAAAACTGTAACGTAACAATACGCAGTCGATCCTGCGGAATTGTCCTGAAGAACGCAACCTGGGACACCTTATGCAGCCGATAAATAATAGTGGCTGCATGAAGTTGTGCTTTCCAATATTCCGCCAATATTCCAGGCTCGTTCCGGAACGTCGGCTGACACCGACACGGCTCCTTTTGACTTTTTCTCTTCGTTTCCTCGTCAAACGCGTAATGCGAGTTTATTATTCAACAGCGCGCTCAATAGCAACATGCCGTCGGAAAGTGGCCTGAACCCGTTTACTGTTCCTTTAGCATACATCTGACTCGGCGATTACCCCGTAACACTTAACACAACGATGTGCAAAGCGATAAATTCTTCATCGTTCTTACAGTCGGAAATTAAAATTACGCGCAATCACTTTTAAGCATCATTCCTGGGCAATGATTAATACATACATTGTTGATCACGGAATAATAGTACGAGTCAATAACAATGTCGTACATTTAATAAAAACCGTAATACAATTATTTTGGTATCGCACAAAATTTCTAATATCTAAAAATTTCTGTGTTTTTTCATAAAATCTTCCTGTTATCTATAGAAGAGATTACATTTTACAATATGCAACAGAATATTACAGTTTAAGTATTTTCACGGTTGCATTTAGCTTTGTTTAGGACATCGAAAATCATCTTAATTAACACTGAGGCACGAATTGTACCAGCAATTGTAAAACGAAATCGGGTATCGAAATTCACGGTAAGGTAACGTAATTAAGGGAATAATGGCGGCTGAAAAACGTTGGTCATCGCTCAGACAACGGACATGCCGCGTAATCGAATACGCTCACAAAAACGATGTCACACCTCTCTTTTCGAGCAAACAGTTTGCAGATCCGTGAATACGTCATGACACGGTTCGGTAATCGTAGAAGTAAACACGAAGAGCTACGTCAAACAGTGTAATAGATACAATTAAAATTAACAGACCCATATTTCTGAAATAAAAATGCATGCACGACATATTTAGAGCTTACATTACTGCGATGCTAGATTTCCTTAGGCCTGATTTTACTACTGTAATTTATCAAATGACAAAGTATTCGCTTATTTCGACTAGTATATGCAGTTGAAATCAAATTAAAAGCAGCAGGATAGAGAAAATTAAGATTGGGGAGGTAAATGTGGAGGATTGGATAAAGCGGGCAGTGACAAAGTCCGAATTTTCCCATTTCGCCAGAACGGAAAGAGCAAGGTAATCAAGACGGCATTCGTACGCGAGGAAGAATTCTGAAAACGAGGTCAGAAACCTGCTAACACCTCATACATACAAGTCATTCTCGATCTGGTGGTGCCCGTCAATGAGCATTGTTGCCACCTCATAGTATGACGTTCTCTCTTCGTGTCTAGCTTGCACTTTTCGATGGCCACGCGTCCACCACGAGAGCCTCGCGGTAGTCGAGTCATGCTTAGAAGGTGCATTTTTCTCATTTCGACTTCCGAAAACTTCGTCTCCCGTTACCTATCTCCTTCCGGCTTAGCCCGTCATATCGCAGGCATTCGCCAACCGGCTAGACACGAAGCGACGGTGTTCCCTTCAGGTATGCCCCTACCGTTCAAGCCGCGCCGAGCAATTGCAGTAGCTCGTATGGAATATTTTATTACAACGCGTCGCTTGTCCAATAAAACCCGAGTTTTATTGGGCACTTCGCAAAAGCGGGCGAAGTCGAGCGTCGGTCCGCGAGAAACGTGCTCGGAGAAACAGATGCTATCGTGACTTTACGTCCAGAATAACGTGCTTTGTGCTGGAAGATTTGCAGTGGACAAATCGCCATCATTTTGGATAAAATTTGAATTCTGCATAGAGTAATTTTTTGACAATTGATCTTTACTGATATTTAGCTGAGAAACATCTCGATATCATTAATTTATACATAAACTCAATAAGTCCATTAATTTGACAAAAATAAAAGTTGCTATAGAAGTGCTTATTCTCGACAGCAATATTTATGTGCGTAATTTAAATGTATATTAATAGAGCAGCTTTTGTTACCATACATGTTTCTCAGTCTAACTCGCAAATGCTGATTTATAACGGTTTGGCTTCCAAAGTTCCTTGTTGCAAGTTGTGGTGATGCACAAATTCTTCCGCGGGACATAGTAACCCACATGACAAAACAGATTTTAAATCGGTCAATCTCTAACTATTATCATACTTTTCATATGTGAAAGAACTTTCGTCTCCTTTGGAGACAAGTGGAGAAATTTATTAAAACGTAGATGAGTTTTTCATGAAAAAATTTTCTAATTAATACATATATATATATATATAAAGTATAAAATTATTTTAATCAATTTAGGAGAAACTTTCTATCTTCAGATGTTACATTTTGAATGTTTAACGTACATATTTTACTTTATGTTTTTGTAATTTTAAATTACACTAGAAAACCCTCATTGTATCTATGTAAAGAAGCAACGGCGCTAGCGATTTTGCAGATTTCTTTTATGATAGACACTTCCTTTATTAAATTCCTTAAGAATAATGACTAATTGTAATGAATATTGTGATTAAAGGTGCGAATACGTGTGCCTTTTAAATAAGTATGTACGCGTACCATTATTGCTTTCATTATACATAGTCCATTCCGCTGCCTGATTGATACAAAATAGCCGTTGCTTTTATTGCTTGCGAGAGATTCTCAGGAAAGTCCGTCGACAAAAAATACCTTGATGCATTAATGACAGGTTGGAGGTAGAACGGAGAGGGTGTCTAGAAAGGGCTAATGGTACTTGAGGTGACAGGCTGACCTTAACCCATGCTGATACATATCTATCCTAAACCAACACGATTCTACCAGAAGAACCTCGCTTCAGTACACTAGCAATGCTAGTCTTTTGTTTATTTAATGTTTGGCTTTGCATTCTTTTCCGTACTCGAGTTCGTGTTTTAGCCAGCTTAGTCAAGAATACTTCGTGTTCTAATATGATTTATTCGGTAATATAAAAATGTTAAAGTTATACGAAATACATATTTGTTTAAAAAAAGATGCACGCGGTTTCCCGAGTAAACTTTGATATTCTCCATAATTTACAATTTCTTCGGACAACTCGAAAAATATCGTTATGATTCCGAATACTGGAAACAAGTTTTCCTCTCACAAGAAATAACCATATTGTGTTATTATCCGGTAGCCAGAGTCGAAAGTCGAATTCGGTGAGGTTTCAACGAGCTGCGAGGCACACCGGTCGCTTATAGAACTAGCATGATTTGCAAAAAACCTCACAAAATCGTAGAGACGATCTCAACCAGGTAACGACTTCTACAGACTGTAGACAAGCTCTATTGTACGGCGGCGAGAACTTCGAAAAGCTAAAAGGAAGAGAGAAGGAGATGCCACGAACTTAATTTTTCATCGTTACTGGCGACTGTCGTCATCTCCGACGCTCTGTGCAGCTTGACTCTAATACGAGTTTTATGTTAATGTTTTAATCCGCCGATAGGATTGAAACGTTTGAGATATACGAAGGACGTGGCGAAGAAGCGGAGGAGCAGCCGCTCGTACTCGTCGAGAAGGAATCCGGCCCTTTTATTAAGCACGTCGACGCGGCTTTAAAATGGACGTTCTATAGTGACTCTCTCGTTTGCGCTTTCTCTCTCTCTCTCTCTCTCTCTCTCTTTTGGTATTCCATTTTATTAATATAAGATTAACGAAAGGATTAATTAAAATGCTCGGACGAAGAATTCGAGTCGGCTCGGCCAATCCGGGCGGATATAATTACGCCGAACGTTGCGATTGGCATTCACACTCGGTTTGCGAATACTGTGAAACATAATGCATTATTACAATTATATTTATCAATGTCAGCCTGCATTACAGATAATGCCCATAATGTTCTGAGCTGGGGGATGAGATATTCGCGAGATAATTTCAAGCATCGTCGTTTCGCATGGCGAACGACCGGTTTTCACCGAAGATGGAATTCACAGTTTAATTAGTTAATTAGTTTCTCCCGCGAATCTATGTACTATGAACACATGCACGAAAGCACAATACGTCGCAAAAGTCGAACGTTTTCTCTCATCTACAGTTATTGCGAATCGTACGCGAGTGCTTGAGCGATGAAAATCCTTTCTAGGAGAAAATGCTTTAGATCATAAATAATTGGACATAGACTTTTTCTAAATAAATTTCATAGAGAAACATCACATATGGCATCTTGTATATACAATTAAATTTAATTATGTCCGGATTGTTATTGAAAGTCGCACGAACCTTTGGAAATGTTGGACACAATTCTATTTTTCCATTACACACACTAGCGCGATTATATTTTTGCGCTACGTATTACGCTGGCACGAAGCTAGACATGACGTCGCGGCTATTGTTGCCGCCTATTTTCATCCCAAGGCTTCCTGGAAGTGCCCTCCTGGATTCGTCCCGAATCCGTGGCGTGCAACGAGCCGCGATATGAGTAATGGTGCGTGCTCGTGTTACAGGGGTGGATGTAGCAAGTCATGGCTCCGAGTATCCCTGTAACCCCCATACACGCCTCGCCAGCTGCCCTCGCAGACACATCCCCCATGGGGGCCGCCGTTGGCTGGCATAGCTGGACTAACATGGCGGAACACGCACAGCTCCAAATATTGATTCCCTCTCGGGACGTGGCGAAGAAGAGGAATCGAATCGCGCCCGTAAAAATTGTCCGCTGAACAACAAAATTGTCGCAAACTAGGGCATTGCTTTTCTCGAGAAATATTGTTATTACAAAGTCCTTTGATCCTTTGCGCATTTGTTCTCTGTTCGCAATCCTCGAAATGTTCAGTTTTTCTAGGGAGATTAAGTAGAGCACGAAAAAGAGGGGATCATATTCGAAGCTGATTTTTTGCAGTTATTCGAAGAGAAGGATGACGAGGAGTTTTGGAGAATCGCAGAGTACCCGACATGGAGTGGAGTGCGGTCCGAGGTTGGATTCCCGCGTCTAATTCCAAATCCACTTCGGGAGGAATTGGTCACGGCTATTGCCATGCGTGGAGATAGTCGGATATTATTTTTTCCCCCCGAAGGCAATCCTTGACGAATCGAAGCGGAAATTAACACAACGCGGTCTATCGATTGCGTCTACCGTTCCTCGCTATCGACTGCATTTTTTCGTTTTTATCCTTTTCATATCGTCTTTCTGTATTTGTCGATATGAGACGTTACATCATTATTAATTCTCATCAACATAAAAGCATTGTGTTCATAATTGCGATATAATTTATGACTACAAGTATAAAGTTAAGAAATAAAATGAATCGACTAATCTGATACATGTGTATTCACGATTAAAGTAAATTACATGGTAACTTTCAAAGTCTTCCATAGTAAGAAGATAAAAAATTTATAAAATCATTTTTTGGAAATTTAAGTATTATTAATTTTATGGTTTACTCTTCTGCAATAAATCACAAGAATTACATAACGACGAGAAATAATGCTTTTATCATATATGTAAGATAAAAAATTTCCGGATAAAATCGCGCACTATATTTAATGAGTTTATCTACAGAATGCAAAAAAAACTGAATTTTATCTACAGGAAGATTGATTCGTTTTACCTCTGAACTTCATAAATGTAATGTAATGTAATGAAATTCAATAAAGTCTCTCTTATGTTACACGAGCTCCTCTAACGTTCTATTTTCTAATTAGCATCCCAATACCGAAATTGGAAATAGATAGGCAATTAGTCGATCGCGCCTAGGCGGCCGCACATGGCGGATGCGGCCATGCTTTCCAACCCCTCTTCCCCCTCGTGATTTCAGTCCACGCACTATGCGCCGCCCGCGCACGTGGCAGATGTTCAGTTTTATGCGCTTACGCATGCGTTCCCATCGAGAGGTCCCCACCAATCCCAATTTTGCTGTCCCTCTACAACTCTCGTATTGATATACAGCACGTTCCCTCGATTCACCGAAATTTTCAGGAAATTGCGTTGCCTTTTATACTACGAGATAGATGCTTCTTTGTTAGAGCACGATGCAAAATATTCACAAACTTTGTACTCAATTCTGTTTCAAAATGCAAGTTTACATTGCTATCGACTACGTCACGTTCAAAAATAAATATAAATATTGATCTTTATCTAACAATGTTTTTGAATACTTGTGTTCTTTTAAAAAGATTTTTAATTTGAAAAATATAAAAAGTATTGTGTATATACGTCATTAAAACAAAATTATTCATAATATATGTACTGCTCAAGATAGCTTTGTATATTTTTTAGCTGAATTTTTGCCTGAATAGTTTTAACTGATTTAACTGACAATTGTGGGAATGTAAACATAAAAGGAACATTAAATATATTGCAACAAATTACTTCTAAAATAATGTACTACAATATTAATTATTCCAGTTGTCCAGCTGTTCATATATTATCAGTGAATAAATATCAATAACAAAAATATAATTTTCCGTGATTCCATTATGAATGGAATTCGTAATTCTAAATTATTATTAATCATTAGTAACACAATATTAAAAACAATGCAACGTTTGCTGTCTTTATGAATTTAAGTAATGATTTTTATAATATAAAATCAACAGAAATATTTAGTTGTAATTGCATGGTACTCTGTACATATTTAACAGCCAAATTTTTGCCTAATTAAAAGAAATCTAATTTTACAAATATCATGTTGAAGTGGTAATATAAATAGGAATTGAATAATGCCATTTCAAATTCATTTAAAGAAATATAAAGTTAAATCTATTTTGTTAGTTGAAGTCTTTTTTTTTCTTAGTATTAGTCTTTTATTTTTTGAAAAATGTTCTCTTTATTACTCAATATTACTCAATATCTGGTGAATTCGACTGATCGGCAAATTGTTTCTAGTTTTATACATATATGTAGAATTTCCACGCGATAATCTCGTATAGTATATTCTCTTCTAGTCGTACAACCAGTCACAGATAATGTCGCGGGCATATCTAAGAAGGCGGAGTTGTCGAGCCTGAACGCCCATTACACGACTTGAATCTCACGAGGCGTAACGAAAACCGATCTCTCGGCGTAACTTCGATCTCGATAAAGGTTATTCAGTATCGAAGGTGTTAATAGTCGGCTACGCGATTATTCAAACCTTTCCGCTCGTATAAACGTATCGTAATAATAAATATAAAAGTATCACGAGCGGACCGGTCAAGTTACGCTTATTTCAATCGATCACCGATCGCGAACACTACTATTAAGATTTGTATATCTGCGATAATAGTTTCGATGTTCAAAATACGTTTTACCTTGGCCGAACCACGTGAGGTCCGTGAGTATTTTCGATAATTGTGCAACAACCGGCCGAGTAAAACGCATTATACGATCCTATATACATTTAACCGAAACATATTCATAATACGTTCAACATAACATGCCAAGCGTACACAACATCTCTAATGCGCTCGCGCTCGAGACAATGCGATGATAATTTATTCCGTGGATGTAATTTTTTTTACATACGAGCCGCCGTACAATCCATCATGCTTCGTCAAATTGGTACAAGCACCTTGCGCTGCGGCGGTAACGTATATGCTGCCTCCTTTCATCTATTTCTCGTTTCTTTTCATTTCGAACTACCAACCTCGCGCGCGGATATCGCGATTGGCACGAAATTCGTCTTATGAATATATAATGATCTTTCATGTAAATACTAATGCAGCTTGCGTTACATTAAGCGCCACAAATTTTTAAAAATAAATTTACGATAAATTCAAAGCCGATCCCTTTATAAAAAGAATAGCGACAAAGATCAATATCTTCCGCAATTTCTTGTAAAGATTTAATAATGAATATTGTTACTTTAAATATTATAAGCTTCAACTTAAATTTATCTTGAGACAAAAGTGCTTAATATTGATTGAAGAATAAAATTTTCTTATTTATTAGGTTCACCATGGAAAAATTAAAATTGCACAATGACTGAATATTAAGGTAAACGTTATACAATTTATCAAGAGAGAAGCGGAGTGCATTAATTATTTTTATATAATTTCCTGATTTCGCATAAATATGAATTTACAATCTGAATCGCGATTCGTATCGACTACTTTAAATTTAAATTTATAATTAATTTCTAGTCATCAACTCGCCATTTCTATTTTAGCGTACGCATCATGCAACTCTCTTGCTTTATGTTATGTCGGATCACCATTTTCTTCCATCAAGCCCTATGGAATAAGGATGATGGAAGAATTTCTTATGTATTAGTCTAGTAACTCATTAATCATACACGCCATGCGCCGAATATCTCGATTGATCGACGACGAGATAACCGCGTAATGAGCTCTGCTGCTCTTCTTGGTCCATTCTCTGCTCAAAAAGTTATTACCGCACTGCCCGAGTAATTCATTTCGTCGCCGTAAACGAAGGAATATTTCAAATCATAGCCCTCTATTGCGCTGGGATATTAGTTTCTCAATATTACATTTTAAACGGATAAATTACATATTAAATTACGGATTAAAAAATTATAAAAATATAACTAGGGCATAAACAATTTCTTATCTGTCTTTAAAGATTAAGAAAAATATAAGGAGGTCATTTTGAATTTTTACTGCATTATTTTAGCCATAGTATATGTAATATTATTTTCTATATAAAGGCAATATTTAAATTTTCCCTGATTTTCAAGCATTTCTAAAATTGTCAGTTGTTTGAAGACAATCTTCGCAGTCACGTACGAACGGGATATATGGATTTCTAAGGAGAATTTAACAAGCGAACCCTTCGTCAACCGTTGATAGCACGCTCGACGCAGAGTGTCTCGTAGCTAGGCGTATAGTCTGTCGAGCGCAAAGTAATTAAATGCATAGAGAGAAAGAGAGAGAGAGAGAGGGAGGGAGAGGGGGGGGAGAGAGAAGGGGAACCGTACCCGACAGAAGGGCTGGACAGGCTGGTGGGGTTGGAAAGGCGAGGTAGGGAGGAAGGTAGCGAGGGCGTTCCTGAAGCCACTCCCCAGCCTCGAGTCCTCCGGAACTGGAACCTGCCTGCCTGGAAACCCGTAGTTATATACCTGAACAAAGTGCACCTTGGCATGCAGGTAGACGCCACGGCGCGTTGCATGCGCGCTCGTTACAGTCTCCTTCCATCTCTCTCGCTCCCGACATTCGCGCGAGTGTCCTCGACATTCTCCCACATGCAGTTCGTGTCGCATAACATTTCTCGCCACTAACGTACTTACCTCCCTTTTTATTATGCGACAGAAAGCGTGCGGTAAGAATGCCAAAAAAACGATAAAAAAAGGGAATGAGATGCAACCTGGTCTATTAATGCATTCCAACTGTTATATATGTGTATGTACGTGTACATTTTTTATTTGCACGGTAATTCTGTTGATTGTACATTGCGTATCGTCTCTATATTTCGAATCAATTATTAATTAATAAACATAAACCTTCGATTACTTCATAATCGTTATACATATATCGAAAACTATAATAGTCAATTTAATTGCTATAGTATTTTCGATTAAGCATCGTTATTAAGGTGGCATACAATTTTTACAATGCAATTAAACTCTTTATAATTTAGTATTTAATGTGTTTAAGACCGTATATGTTCAATTATATATTTTTTTTCATGATGCATGGCGTTGAGATATTTCACGGTATATGGTGTATTTCTAAAGGAATGGCCAGCGAAGTGCATTCGGTCGGCGTGTTTATGCTAATTAGCCGCGCAAAGGTGCGGCCAGGTGCGGCAGGCTCGGACTATAGTGAATGTTCGGATTGGCTCTTACAAATTGCCGCGTTAATTCGATACGCTTCCGACGTAAAGAGCCGCGAGCGCCAGATGTATTTAGCTGTTCTTGCCGGCACCAACGTGAAACATGCACAGCATGTGCGCCGACTGACTCTTTAATTGGTATCCGAAAACGGGATTTCGATCATCTCTGATAAACGTATAACAAGATGAAAATTGCGATACGCAAACGAAATACAAGAATGTTGATTTCGATTATAAAATAGCTTGATCAATATCGCGTTCAACAGATCAAATCCTTTCTTTTTTACTAAATTATTGCGTAAATATATGAGAAAGATAAACAACGCAAATAAGCTTACCAGTTTCAAGATCGACAGTGTAAGGAAGTCCTGCCCACGGATCATCGTCCTGTGATTCGGACTCCTTGGCATCATCCTAGAAATAACGATAGGTCCAATCGAACAAAAAGATTTTTATCACGGATATATATTTTTGTAATCATTATTGCAAGAGGGATAAAGTTATGCGCAAAAGTAAGAAGATATCTCGCAAGGCAATGTTGTAATAACGTGACTCTTCGTCAAAAGTAAAGTTTATCTAGCGCATTAATTATAATTGATCAATTAATAAACTGTAACGAGGAGCCAGTAAATTAGCTAGAAAATGAGATTGAAAGAGTAGCGCTGTGATGTAATGAGCGCTGACCGTAATTAACGACGTTCTCGCGTTCTGAGAGGTGTCAAGGAGGGGTGAAGGACCCGTCTCTCGTGAAGCGAGGCTCTCGAAGAGAGATGTGATCGGTACCCAGTGCTCGATCACAAAACGTAATTTCAACAAAGATGATTACGAATCCGTGGAGCTGACGAATTTGAAATGAAGCTCGCGCAACAATGGCCGAATTCAGTCGAGCGCTATTCGAATCGAGCCAAGGTCGGCCTTATGGAGACGTCATAATCAAGCGACCGACCCTACCGCCAACATGAAAAAGGGCCCAAGGGCGGACGTATGCCCCGGGCCATAGGTCGCCCGTAGCGCGGCGGTACATGCGAGCTGCAGTGAAATGAGTTTAATGAAAACAGTATTGTACTCGATCATTAATCATAGCGAGTCCCTGATAGCGGCCATCCACAACCACCACGACTCTCTCTCTCTCTCTCTCTCTCTCTCTCTCTCTCTCTATCTGTGTCTCTCCCGCCCTACGAAATCTGTCTATCTTTCTCTCTTTCTTTTCTCGCCGCTCTCCCTTGCCATCCTCTCTCGAATCGTCCATCCCCTTCTGCCTACGCTCCGGTCACTTTTTCATTCGACGATATGATGTATCGTTGTTGAGTGGTGCGTTGCACTGAGCTCTACAGAGTTATGAATACGAAATTCAATCTATCCTAGCATCCGAAAATCAAACTCACGCGAGACAAAAACGAACACTTCGCCAATGTAATATTAGAAATACTTATCATGAATTTGAAATTTTTTTTTTAAATTAATAACTGAATATTGCAACTTATCATATAAATGTAAATTTTTTTTTTGTTAATAGAGGTCTTCTTTAGTATCCTTTAGTATCTAAATTTAAAACGACAGCTTATGTAATATTTAGTAAAACCTGAGAAATTCTTTGAACTAAAGAAATTCTTGCGTCTTAAAGGCGGTTCTAAAATATTTTTGAAGAGTCACGAACGCGTATAGCCATGTGCCTTATTTTGGGCCCACAACGTCATCTCTTTCGACTCTCGAAGGAAACGTCGGTCCCGCTCGACGACGCAACCCTCGATGCGACAATGGAGGTCCTGTCAGCGATACGGACTTGCATGGCTGGCATAGCTCTCAATTAACGTTTACGAACTGTTACGACTGTCTGCCCCGATCAACCGCCTTACAAGGACCAGCGCGGATAGAAAGCATAATTCAAATCAGCCTTGATCGCCGCAAGTAAATACGAATTCAATATGGTATCGCGGTCGCTGGAGATATGACGCGAGTCACGCTGCCTCGAATCGTATGTAACTCGCGACAGGCATTTCACATTTTGTGACTCGTCTTTCTGAATTTATTTCGACTTATGACAACTAAAGTATTCTTAAAGAAAACAAAAATTTAGTGAATAAAAATATTATCTTTGATAATAATTAAATATTTAAACAATTTCATACAGGAAAATATATGCAATCTTTTATTAGTTAATCATAAAAATATAATAAAAAAAAGGAAATTCTAATAATGCTGCCAATAAAAAAATCGCTTAAGAAGTAAGTTGAATAAGTTGCCAAAAAAAGCTCCGGAAGTTAGATGTTAAAAATGCGATAACCTAAATCATTGATATCACCGCACGAGCGCCATTTTGCACCGAAATTCCAGCCGACGGAAACAATCGGGACAAAAGAAGGAAGCCAAACCCACTTCGGCTGGCCGGGCGCGTTTTCAATTTCCAGGACCATCAATACGTCCCTCGGAATACCCCTCCCAGAGTGCTCCAATCTCTCTGGCTCGCGAGTCCCCTCTCCCTTTATCCGCCGTCTCTCCTTCTCTCTCTCTCACAAGAAACGCCTCATGGATCGACACCGTTCTTTCTCTCTTTCTCCTCTCTCTCCCTCTCCCCTTTTCGGCCCCGTCTCTCTTCCGCTCCGATAGGTCCGTCGATGGCGCCCTTCGTACCGAGGGGGATGCTGCGTACATCTATCATTTTACCAGATCCTGCCGGCTTCACGGATACATCGCAGGAACAAATGAACGCTAGCCATTTTGATGGTTTTATGAATACACTCGGCGAGAGAGGACGGGGGCAAGAGGATCCTGTTGTTTTCGTCGAGATCCTTCTTCTACATCGCATGGATCGACCCTCTTCTCACCGCGTTTCTCCCCGGCGAGCCACCGT
Source organism: Tetramorium parvispinum (assembly GCA_011638315.1). NCBI lineage: Eukaryota > Metazoa > Arthropoda > Insecta > Hymenoptera > Formicidae > Tetramorium > Tetramorium parvispinum. Next base: position 19,181 of record VBVR01000554.1, on the reverse strand, counting down.
CTTCGGGCTCCTGGCACCGAGACGGAGTCGCCCTAATGGAGCCCGTCGCCTAGGAGAACTCGCTTCATTTGAATCGCGTCGATGAATTAAAAATTCACGTCAGTCACGACAGCTCAAGAAAGCGATCTCCTACGATCGGGAATAAGGTGCCTTGCAGCGATTCATCTTGCGCGATACGCATTCGCGTTGAAACAACTTAACGGGGCGAGCCGTTCTGTAAGCGGAAATTGATCGGGCTTTGTAACGTGTTTGTTGCAGGCGTCTTCGCCCAATAATTACGAATCATCTCAGACTGATGAAACGCGCAACGATACATGCGATCCAGTGATATGCGACGACGTATCGAGAACATCTCCGCGTACATATAAAGCAAATGTCGATCAAGATATCAAGTTGAGTATTTATACATCAATATACGATCTTTTTCTGCTGCTGCTTTTCTAAAGGCAATCGACGGATCTCGTATTTTTAATTGATATCGATAATGTTTTTGCATAGACAGATACCAGCCAAGACGTGTATACGGAAAATAAACAGACATATATGAGCGAAGGGAACCGTGACCACGTCTGCTAAGCATGGAAAAATTTGTTGTCTTCGCGACGAATGCTTTCCATCCTGAATCGCTCGATCGAACTTCCTCTTTCCTACTTTCTAGATTGACGTTCCTCTAAACGCCTCCATAATTCATTCCCGTTTCGCAGCGAGACGGAGTCGCTCTAATGGAGCCTGTCGCCGCGACGTGCACCGATCATTTAAATCTTGGCTCTGGATTAAAAATTTCTGCCAGTCACGGCGGCTTGAGATAATTGTACAACAGAAACATGCAACGTGCTTTACAGCAATTCACTTGCCTAGCTTCTTCCTAGCGACAATGTCATTCTCGAATAGCACGACATGTTGACAAATATTCTACGTAGCAAGATCATTTATAGTGTTTTCATTGCACTGTTCACCTTAAAGCTGATGGCTGTAAGTCTCTATGAAGCTACGTCTCAATATACAATTTCAATTATTCATACGTGTCAAAAAAATAAGATATTATACTAGTAATGCTGTACTTGCCAGTAAAATTGGACTTGCCAAAACTTATTAACTTCCAATTCGAAAAAGGAAAAGAACAATACGCGAAAGGATACGCATAATCAAGTTTTCTCATTATTTCTTCTGACAACGCCATGCCGGTTTTGAGTCATTACCTGTCTTTAGTTAAAACAATTCTATGGCCAGACGTTGGAACAATGCATGTCAATAATCTGTCGCAATGCAAGATAGAAAGGGAGAAGACGAGAGACTGGACTCTTCTTTGTTCTCAGCTGTTCGCGGATCGCGTCTCGGATCGATGTGTCGGCTTTCGATCGGGATCGAGGGTCTTCCCCGTGTTATTGGGCTCTCGAGGCGGCGGCGAGCCCTCACAAAGATAGAACTCGCTGGAACAATGTGATCTTCGCGGAGGAAGAGGCCGATGGAGACGAAGCGGCGCATAGCGACGCCGGGAAAGAAATAAAGAAAGAAAGAACGCCGAGACTACCGAAGGTCGTGAGAAGAAGAGAGAAGCGAAGAAGAGGATGAAGAAAGGACGAGACAGAGAGGGAGACGAAGAACGTCGAGAAGTCTGATGGGCTACCCGCCCAGAACGTCGATGCAGCGTCATTGTCGGTGACCATCGTATGGATGAGATCTCGTATATAGGCACGAATCTGCCGGATACTTAAACGCGCCTCGTGTCCAGCCACCGAAACACGCCAAGCGAAGAAAAATCGTCGGTACCGAAAAACTTACTTGTACGAGGAGAACCAACTGGGATTCAATCAACTAAAGAGCCTGCATTTTTCATAGCTTTAGATTACATTCACTGCAAAGAAATTAAAATAAATTGATTTAAAGACAATAGTTCCAGAATTAAAAGGCTTGCTTTTACATTGATGATGAAAGAACCTATTAAAGAATAAATTATACAATCTCTCTTTATCGTTGTAAGCAGATATCACAACAATATTTTACTTTTCTCACATTGAATTGCATATTATTCTAAGTAATTTAATAGTAGAAATTTGATCAATTTTTTGGTGAAATAGGAACAAAGGATCAGTTCTTTTAGTATCATTTCTCAATAGTAACAGGTAGTAAAAGTAAAGAAACAGGTACATATAATTCACGATATTTGTTTCTAATAACAAAATATTGGCCAATCAATCTTTTATAAAGAAAAAAAAGTAGTTTTGTAAAGAAAAAAAGTTTAGAGTATACGGAAGAAACTGCAGCTTTATGTGAAGGTAAGTAAATGCTGCATAAAGATATGTCTTTTCGTGGGAGATGGCTATAATACAAAGTGAGACAAAGCTATGTAGATATGCATATAACTTGAGAAAGACAAGATCGATGATCGATACGAGCAAGGGTTGGAATATCGGACGAGATCATATCCAAAAGGACGCGTAGGATGATTCCTAATCTCTCTTTGGGTCTACCGAACATGGCCGCTACGTACTTGAGGCGGCTTAGTGTCCCCGATCGATCGAGATCGATCATCCACAAGCGATTATGAGCGCAGAAACTACGCGCTAAAGAATCAGGAGTAGGACAGTAATACTATTTCTCGAGACAAAAAATAAAATTCGCAAAGAGATTCGCGGTATGTTGACGTTTCAGGACGGGTGCGCGTCTCCTGAATAAGCTTTGTGCGGCAATGCACGATGAAGAGATGACAAGAAGATAACCACCCCGAGCGCCGAATTCCACTGCTGATCGAGCTAGTACTGTCATGTTTGTTTGATGCATCATCATCTATTTTACGAATCGATATGAATCTATTTAGATAATCAGTAATTTTGTTGATATTTGTATATTTTGTATTCTCAGTGCATTGCGATTAGCTAACATTTTTATTAAAGTGCCAAAAAACATTTTTTTTTAATTAATCACCAAATGGATTTATAACAATATTCAAGAAAAAAGAAAGATATTAATAAATAATAATCCTGAAATGTTTTCCAACATGTGCATAAATGCCCGGAAGCCAAATCTGGAAGTCTTTCTTCTGAAGCGTCACAGGGAATGTCGCTTCCCATTCGCACAATCCAATTGGTCGATGATTACCGAGAGGCAGAACGGAAAACGTGCGACGTCGCAGAGACATTCTTTAACGTACAGGTGCACGTCCGGAGCTTTCTATCTCCGATAATCGTCCGGGGGACATAGGAAGACATCAATGGGGCCCGTTGGCATATGGAGAAACGAACGTTTAAATTGAGTCCGAGGAAGCAAACGCTTCCTTCTAACATGCGTGAAAGCAGAAAGCGGCGCATTCTCGAGAGACAATTGCTCGTTAGTCGTTGTGATTGGGAATCCGAAACAACTCAAAATTGTACAATCGTACGATTTCAAAAAATGTACAATACAAAATTCGAATAGCGTAGGATACTAATCGAAAAGAAAGAAAGAAAATAAAAATTCTTTTCGTACCTTCTGATAAGTGGCATTAATAGCTTCTAAAGCTTTCAGCTTCTCGATTTCGTCTGCTGATTCTTTTTCCGACGTAGATGGCTTTTTGGTGGGCGTCGTGGTCGGTTCCACCAGCGTGAATCCCAGATCCACATCTTGCTTCCAAAGAACCTCAATCAGGTCCATATCCTGAAATCAAAATGCATGCGATATTATAAAATCAGTATTATTTGTATTTATTAATTTAACTTGTTTCTCCTTTCTTAATGCAAAACTTCAATAATTAATAGAATGCAATAATAATTTGTTATTTTACATTAATTTAATTCAATGCATAGTCCTTTAAAACAAAATGCACCTATTGTAACATACTTTCCTCTTTCATTATCGTACATGAACGAAAGAGAATACATGCGGGTTTCACTTTAAATGTAAATCGAATGCAAGTTATACGGGTTGAAATTTTGTCTCATCTTGATACTTAATTTTCTCTTTGGTACTTATCCTCGCCCCAGAAATAATATTAAAGAATTATACTTATAATGATTTTTATTTATTCAGCTATGACATATACTTGAACTAATTAATAATATTTTTATCAAGTATACAAAAAAAAACTTTTAACAGGTGCACACTTGATTAAAAAAGAGCAGATGATATTTTGAAATATAAAATGTATGTACTATATATAATAGATATTACTTTTACAGGGGCGTTATGATAATTAATTTTAAAATTAATTTCATTTATTACGTGCCCATCCGATTCATTATTTGAGTTTACGATGCGCTTCTGACTAGTGCTTACGATTAAAATAAAATTTTTGCGCGAAGTAATCATAATATCGCTACTATCCTTCTAAAAGTCGCACGATTAATGTTCCAATGCTTCCACGACGGAGTGCCCTGCGCGCGCGGCGCTTTCGTTTATGTTTATTTTACATAAGTTAATAACATCTGGCCTCGATCGCCGTTCAGACCCAGTCTCGATCTCCGAGATTCATTTTTGTTGCGTCTCGGATGTCCCTCGCAGGGAGTCCCATCGACGAGTGTGTACAAAAGTGCATGATTAATGATGGTCGAGTATCGATGCATCTCGAAATGGAGGAGATCGAAGAAAGGACCCGGGAGAAGGGACCAATCACATGACGGAGCACAATCCTCGGGGCAGCTGCCCCGTGGGTTTTAATCGAGCCAATTTCGCCGAGTTCGTACTTTGAGCCTCGTTAACCAATCTACGGATTTTCCTCGCCAATCTAAAACCCTCTCCGAACTCGCGGCACATACATGAAATGATTAACATGTTCAGAGGGAGACCGATCTATCCACCAGTTTGTATAAGTACCGTGGGAAAAGCGTTGGTTTTAAAAAATATCGTTTGCAATATTTTTAGCAATAATATAGGCATGTTTCCTGCATGTATTTCCTTTTGTAGAAAAAATAATTAACTTTTTGTATAATAAAAAATAATTTTTGACATGAAACAAACGTAATAATATCTAATTAAAGGCTATACAATATACACTATGTATAATAATGTATGATATTACAATTGAAGTTTCTTATTTTTATTCTTATTCCTGTTATAATATTAAAATAATATTACATATCTAGAAATTTGAGTTATAATTTGGTGAATAGGAATCTCGATTTTATTGAAAATGTACTGGTATTTCATTTCGCACTCCTTGCTTACTCATCGTTCGCTGTTTCCCCATTTACCGATAAACTGGCGCCGAAGCGTAACGCACGCTCGAACCGCCATGTTTACGGATTAAGTGACTAGCGGGACATATGCGAGTTCTGCGTCTTCGGCCGAACGGTAGGCTTTTTCCGCGGCACTTCCGCGTCAATTATTGTTCATAAACGTGTGTTTAGGGCCCAGGCATTCCTATTGTATTCACCAGTCGTTACACGGTACTTCATGGGCGTTCTCACACGTGGTACCATACCATGGATACGCCGATACTTGAAACTGTAGCAATAGCTTTCGCTTCGTCAGCAACGTGCACGTGGACTAAAACGGCTCGATTCTTGTCGAAGCATCGGCGAGACAGGAAACCGCGCTGTATTCATACGACAAGCACGTAAGTGCGACGTGTATGTCCACGAGGAAGAAGCTGCGACTCTCGTAACGCGACTCTCGTCAAAAACGTTACGAGAAGGGACATGGAATGAGGCTCTTCGCGTAATGCCTGAATAGACAATTGAATCAGGAAGCGATTAGATTTGATTCTTTCGCGCGCTGGACAAGCGTAGCAACTCGATCGCGGCCTGTTTAGTGCCCCGGAATAGTCCTTTCATTATTCAACATCGTTTTTCCTATTTCCTTTTACTAAGGCTACCCTCGATGAAGGGATAATGCGTCTCGAGAGACCAAGGCATACATGCAGCAAGGAGCCCATGACGTTTCCGAAGGATCGTTAAAAATATAATATATAATGTTTTCTTTGGCGGCACGGGGCTTTTCAATTCATTGTAAAATTATTGTACAAACAGCTTATACTGAAAGTTATGTAAAATCAACCTTAAAATAATTTCAACTTTGACGAATAATATTTTTAACAGTTTAATCTATAACGTCCAAGTTCCGAAGGATCAGCTTGTGTATCTATATTGTATATCTACGACGTAATATATGGGATAACTGCAAATGTACGTAATACATAAATTCTTGTGCATATATACGTATATACGTATATAATATGTATATATGCACAACAACCGTTATTTACGCACTCGCACACGCCAAGCGAGAAAGGTATAAGTGACGTGATTTTCTCGATCGCGAAATATCACCCTCCATCCAATCCTCCATTACTACGCTCGCGTTCCTAATTAATCAGCGACTACGTTTGTCGACGTGCCCCAGCCGACCAAAGACAAAGGGACCGCGGCGCCATTAATCTCTCGGTATCGTTATCGGCGATCGCGAATTTGCGCGCGGGCCGCGGCCGCTGCCGCCCGCGCCGCGGAGGGATGTAACGGATACGATTCCGTGCGGCGCGCTCTCGCGCGGGCGTAGCTTTGTAAATTACTTCGCTGACCGTGTAATTCGATGCGGCGAGAATCGAGAAAGGGGAGATCGACGGTCAGTGGGAGGCAGAAAGAAAAAGAGCGAGAGAGAGAGAGAGAGAGAGAGAGAGAGAGAGAGAAAGAAAGAGAGACACGGCGTGGGTGTGCATATGACGGCCATATTGGAGAGACACAGCGGGATATCCGCCGCGCCCACAGCTGGGCTCCGCGGCGCGATGTCAAGAGTTACCTCTCGCTCGGCCCACGGTTTTATACGGCGCAGCGCCGTGCCGCGATGCACGATACACGCCATGCGGCACGATGCACACGCTCGTCCGCAGGCCCCGATATCGACGCCCTCGATTTCTATTCGATTTACATTGGCGGGTTGGACCGGAGTCCCGAAAAAAGGCTCGCGCCCGCGACCGTCCGATCAAAACGATCTCCGACGACGACGGCCGGCTATTGTGGCCCAGCCCCGTGCCTCTCTGCAGGCGAAAATTTATATTCAATTTATATTCAGAATGAAAGGAGACCCGATCAACCGATGATACATGAGGCAATAGTTATCATATATCTTGACTAAATTAAAAAATTCGTTATCTTATCGCGCGGGTCTATGAACAGCAGTTCGAAAATCTAAATCGCTGTGTCAGTAATTATGTAATTTCTAAAAATAGGATATACTGTCTGATCGAAAATGGTTGATATCTTGAAATTCCGGAGGTATGAATGGTGCCGGTAAGACGATTCGATCAGAGAAACCTGGTGAGACCGAGCCGGCGCAAAATGACGACGTAAAGGCAGAAGATGTATCTGAGGATCAGTAATTACACGAGGTGGGCCCGTAATGGTCGACCACCGTTTATCTAGCATCGCCCGTCCCTCCGATTGAATCGGATGTGTCGCGGATAGGTTTCGCGAAACCGCGATGGCGAAACGGCTTCGATACAGCGAGCACCAAACGTATCTCCGCGAGTTATCTCGGAAAAAGCGATTGTTTTTGTGTCCGGCCATAACAGGTGCAACAATCCCGTTATTTCCGCGATTCTCACCGCAAAGACGAATCTTTGCTCGTATACTACAGCTATCGCTGCACGTATCGTAGTAATTATAGCCAGGCATCGATACGTTCGACTCTCCGTAACTGTAAATATAATTGCAACGCGCCAAGTCCAAAAGGATCAAGTCCGAGTTTTTTGTTCGCAACTTCGGGCGAACAATAAGTAGAGCTTGGCAGCGTTTCACGCTGATTGTATTACCTCAGAAATCGTTGCAATTAAAACAAAATGAATTGTCAAAATAAAGATAATTAGGCATGTCCCGGAATACAGTCTGTTCTTTTGTGGTATTTTGACTAATTGTCGTACACCGTGCAACGGTTAAGAGCGATTGTAAAAAGTATCGCCATCGAATTGGCGTAATGAGAAACACAATGGTCTATATCGCGACTCTTGACAATGTTTTCTTCGTCAAGCAAAACCACTGTCGTCGAAACATGACAATGCAGCTTTCTAGTTTTCGTGCGTGTCGATGCACTTGTCCTAATTCACGGCTTCTCTTCTAAAACCGTTCAAGCGACTCGCGCATTGGTATTGTTTTTTTATTTATTTATCTTTCAATTGTGCAGCTATAGACAGTTTTCTTTTAGTTTCCGTTTAGTCTCTATTTCTAACTACGTTTCTCGTATCGCTGGATTATTACGGTTATCGGAAGAGTATATGGCTATTAATAATAATTATTTATTTAAAAGTTGTAATTTCCACCTAAAAAAATCTCAATTCTTGAAAAAGATAATCTAATGCTACAACGTAGCCACTCTCTTTTATCTTTTAAACTAAAAGAGATAGACCATAACAAATACATATAAAATTAAATGGCTCAAATTAAACTTTATTGTGAGCATAGCGGTTACTTACAAAAGCTATCTGTGTTGACGAACGGAAAGGTATGCGTAATTTTTTTATAATAATGATATATATTTTATAATAATGATAGACATTTTGATATAATAAAAGTTATAGCTCTGTTTGAAATGAATACAACGATCTATGATTTAATGTGAATATTTTACATATTGCACGAGTTTTATCGACTTGAAATATTGTGAGCGACATTTACCTTTTCATTTTCAGCCCTGTAATATGACCAACTTCTGACTCGTGCATTAGAGAGTATTATGTTGTATAAATTGACAACAAGATACATGTCAACCTTTAATGCACGAGTGAAAAGTTGGTCATATTACAGGGTTGAAAATGAAAAGGTAAACGTCACCCGCAGTATTTCAAATCGGTAAAACTCGTGAATATGTAAAATATTCACATTAAATCATACACCGTTGTATTCATTTTGAACAGAGCTATAACTTTTATTATGTCAAAATATCCACATTATTAAGCGCACCTTTCCGTTCGTTAACACAAATAGTTTTTGTAAGTAACCACTATGCTCACAATAAAGTTCAGTTTGATCTATTTAATTTGATATATATATTTGTTATGGTCTATCTCTTTTAGTTTAAAAGATAAAATTGGGTGGCCACTTTCAGTGGGACATCCTGTATAAGAAAAATCAAAATATTTTTAAAAAATTGTTAATTTATAAAACACTAAATTATAATATTATTCTATAAAATACAGGCAACTGCTTTACGAACGTCTCGCTCGTAAGATGAAAAGCCAATCGTCCTTTCAGTGATATATAAAAAATCTTTACAAATGTATCGATAATCTCATTATCGTTTAACGTCATGGATTTTCTTCTAATCTGGCATTTAAATATTGCACCTTTGGGAATATCTCACATTGCTCGTTGACAGGAAATCCATCAAAATCCTATTTACAATAAAAGGAGATCCAATGAAATAGTTTTACCGTTAGATTGATCAAGTATTACCCGCAATTTTCACACTACCCTTTCGTTTCCAACGAATTGACAAGATCCATACATCTCTTTGTGTAGAACAAAAACTATTATTATATATTTGTCTTTCAGGTATAATGTCTTTCATTTTTTGAAAAAATGCACAGATGTGTCAGAATAGAATTCATGTGCAAAAAAGATCTTAGATCTTTTCGAATGTATACAAAAGGTTTCGTGCAGAGATTTTCAATTTTCGTTATATTTGAAAATTTCTACAACGAACAAATTTATTTTTTTTTTAAGACATATTGTAAATAAATGATTGCCTAAAAACCAGAAAATCAAAATAAACGATAAATCATAGGTACTATGTACATAGTTTTCACATATTTATACTTTACATAATACTTTATATACAAATACTTTACCGGCCCTAATGAATTCTATTCATATTCTACAATGGATATCTCTCCATATTTATTGAATACTAAGAATTATTGATCAAAAGAACGTAATAGAAATTATTTTTGCTATTTCTTCGTCTAATTTTCAATGAAACTCGTATAACAAAGTTATTATAAAACAAATTAAATATTTCATTACATATTTAAAAAATGACAGAAGTAAAACAGACAAATTTATTTGAACAATCTTTCACCAGAAATGATCATTTTTAAAAATAAAATTCTTTATCATATATATATTATCTTTTATTATATACATATATGTATAAACTAAATATAAAAAATACCTTTTTCATACACATTCGAAATAGCTAAGATTTTTATTTTTTGCACTAACAATTTTTTTAATACTAAATTCTCTTTTGTTTATAAAAATATATAGTGCAACTTGTAATATTTCTAGTTCAATCTTGAAATAAGAAAATCAAGCACTTTTTCTCCATTAATCAGAATATGAGTATCAATCATCAACAAAATAATCGAGCCTCGTCTTTTGAACTACGAAGTTTTCCATTTGGCACGATGCGTCGTATCGAGAGAGTAGGCGTAAAGGAATAAAACATTAATTTCCTGGTTTTAATTAGTGCGTTGTGCATGCAGCCGCACAGTAATGGCGGCCGAGCCTTCGGTCAAGGCGGGGATAAAGGGGGAGGCGAGGCTAAAGGGGAATTTGATTAATGATCCTGCGGGATCTGGGACGGGAGGAGAGGGAGGAAGCGTATCCTAGGGGACGCCTGTCTTGCCGCGAAGCAACGATCGGTCTACCAAAACGTAACTAGAATATACAGACAATATTTTCGGACAGTATAATTGATGCGTAATATATTGCTTTTCTAATTTCCAATTGTTAAAAGAAAAGCGTAGTTTCTACTCACTGATATTGGAGATTAAAAGAAAGAGATGACAACAATAATAATTTTCCAATTCCAATTTTCATAATAAATTCAATATCCAATCACATTAAATTCGAAACATGTAAATTTCCGTATATTTATCTTATCCGATGTAATATTGTGTTCGAGTTACTGTAACATAATGAGAAAACAAAAAAAAACGAAAAGAACGGAGATTTAATTACGGGTAAAGTTTCCTGAAGCAAGGGTGAAACTTAACGTCAGTCATCAAGAACCCTCGAGAGATTTCCCAAAAGGGGTTGACTCCGAAATTACGCAGGAGGAGTCATAATCCGCTTTCTACAGCGATCAATGTTACGTCTCACATCGCAATGGCGACGATTATTTTTAGGATCGTATAAGCAAATATTTATTTAATCGAAAAAGTGAAAAGTACATTCAAATCGTGGTATATATAATTCACTAATAATTAGGAAATATAATTTCGCGTCTTACTACTTCTTTTTATTGCTATTTAAAAAAAAGACCAAAATGCAGTCTAAAACGAAAAATTAAATAATACACATTTGTTCGTAGCCGAACGGTGAATTTGTGTGATCGTTTGAAAAAATTTAGAAATTTGTTATTTTTCGTAATATCTTTCTATTTTTTGTCTAATAATCATTCACGCATGGAGAGAGTATTCTCTGCTATTAAATCACAAAAAATATTAATTGCACGGATTGATTAAAATTCTAATGACAAAACCGGTTATACAACTTGCTGTACAATAAATAAGGATTATGACTTTACTAAATAATTTCCTGTCTGTCATTTTGATATCAAAATGAGCTTATAATTATAAGTCAAAGTAAATTATAAGACCGCTATCACTTTTGAAGAAATCATTGCAATTTGTCATAGAAATTTCATTGAATTTTTCTGGTTTAAATATCACTAGTACAGGCGGCTAAACTCATTATCGCAGTGCTTTATGCGAACTAACGAATAAGAAATTGCGGCTTAGTGCACCGCGACTATGGCGCTCGCGTGAGTACTGAAATGCGATCATTTGCATCATAATCAAGACCGTCGGAGCCACGTTATTTTCTTCTTTCGCGCGAAACGGAAAAAAGAAACCAACGCTCGCGGACGTAAGATCGTAAGAGCGGTAAGGCGGGTAAGACGGCAGAGAGGGGAAGAGGGGGCAGCATGAAAAATAGTTCCGGCGCTATCGGTGCAGCCAAAGCACCCCCCTATCTCGTGTCCCATCGACGTATCATCAATGTAATTCGTATAATGTATCCACGCAACTCCGACCGACAGGGGAGTCCGGCAGGATTGCGGAGGAAGAAAGGAGGGATGGGGTATTGCGGAGGGAGAGACGCGTATTTATGTTGTGGGATATATCGCAGAGGTACCAGTCGGCAAGAAGGAAAGGGGGAGGAGATGGAAAGGGGAGGGGGGCGGTGCGTGTACAAAGGGAACGCCGACGGTGCCCTCACGATCGTTCACCCCGACAGGGGCGTATATTCTCCCTCCTCAACCCCGGAGCCGCGAACCCCGCGATGCCAAGCCCACGTATTTTGCATTTGCCGCTTTTTATGCACACTCCAAAAAGAGACTGCAGTAGGTACTCGTGTCGCAATCCAAATACGTATCGCCCATGATTTTCGGTAAGATATAAACGGGAGAAAAAGTAAGAACTTGAAAAATTCGGAAATTATAAAGTAAAGAAAAAGTAATTGCAACAGGGATAAGATCTCTTTAGACACTAATATATTTATATAATATTATAATAAGTGTTTTTATATTGTGACAAATATGACGTACGTAACTCTCTTTAAAAAAGACGTCTTGCAGGTGCGATAAAAGCGTTTATCTTTGAAAAACTTTACTTCATTTTACGATATCTGTGCTTATCTATATTTTGTGAATAAGAATTCAACGATGTTATGCCAATCAATTGTTATCTATAACGATGGTAACACAATGTAAAAATAATTGATTATATTTCTACTTATTGTTATTTAATCGATATGTCTTTTATATCACGAAAGATATTTCTTTTGCACACGTAACAAATGAAGAAACGTACACATCTGCATGATAAAGTCACAAAAGTAATAAACACGATTTCTTATTGACCTAGATTAGAAAAGCATTGTTGAAAAGCAGTATCAAAGACAAATAGTCTTTTTAAGGTTAATAATAGCTACTTATCAGATAAAAAAATATTCGTAAGTTCTTTACGTATATCATGTATACAATAATGATGCATTCCCATTATAATTTTAAAAATAATTATAAAATATTGCACAAATATTCCTCATCATGCTGTCGGACAAGAATACTATTTTCACGCACTGTTAGATAATAACCTGCTGCGCGTGTTGTATATCACACACCTTGCACTATCCTAGCTCATTAATTTATAATCCATTCAGATGAAGTCGAAAAAAATTCTACTGTGCTTTTAGAATATAATTAGCAAGAAAACGTCGATACAAAGTATAACTACTTGTCAGTGTTTAATGAGACTTTTTGTTCAGTTTGTGACAACAATGTAGCAGATTGTTTACGAGTATGTTAATTAATTATTAACGAACCATTGCTCACATGCTTTTAAAAATGATTAAATATTTTTCGCTATTATTTCTAGATTGATCTGTTATTAATAGAAATCAAGTAAATTTCTATTTTTATAAATATAATATCGACAATTAATTTCTAATTTCGATACTTACAGAAATTCCTGACAAAAGTTCTCTAATATCATGTTAAATTTACTTTAAATATTACTATATTTAATATAGTAATTTAATATAGTAAATTTAATATAGTAATAAATAATTTACTATAAATATAAACTTTACTATAAATCGACATTTATACATTAATTGAAAAAATTCATTATTATGTAGATAAATATCAAATTTTATCAAATGTCTGTAAATATTCATAAAGTAATGGCCAGTACTCTTGCGCGCATAACAGCGTAAAATATATTGACTCGCCATATTATCGGCGAATATGTCCCTTTTTCTTCCGCCAAAGTTAAATCGAGAGAAATAGCATTCGAGGATAATTAAGTCTAGAGCAGAGACTAGTTTGAAGAAGATCATTTATCATATGCGTATTCTTTCGCATGATCCAGATGAGATCTTTCGTTTTACTAGAAAAATTCTTATCTTCATCCCCGAGCTTTTCCTGTGCGCGTGCCTTATCTGCCATGCGCGGCATAAGCTGAAGAAAGCGCGGAACCAATCTCAGTCATCGTCGCAAGAACATGAACCAAACCATTTTCTTTTTGTTCGTCCACCTCTTTCGTTCCACTGCGGCCATTAAATCAACATGCGCCTTTATTTATTCTCACATCCCTTCGCGCATTATATGTATACATATATTCGTTTTTCAACTTGATAATTAGTACAATTGTTATATGAATTTACCTCGCTTATTCGTAAATCAATGAGTGTAGTCATGGAGAAAATCACCAGAAATTTTAATAGCGGAAACTTGAAAATCGATATCGTAGCGTGTTTCTCTTTTCGCTCGCGTCGATGTTCATGGCCACTTCTAAGTTAAGACGATGCGCGACGCATGGCAACGAAGCACGCTTTGCTTTCCACTTTAATAGCGTAACAAACATAAATAAAATCGCTTAATTACATCGGAAGAACGCGAGTCGCGGGCAAGAAACCACGTATCGAACTGCTTTACAGTGAGATTACGGTGCAATTTTTGCGAATATATTTACGGTTTGGCAAAGTGAAAAAAGGAGCCAAATGCCTTCGAGCGTGTCTCATAAATGACGATCAATTACTAACTCGTCTTCCTCATTCCTAGTATCTTCTGATAATCTGCTAGAGATCAGACGTGTCTGATTTAGATAAAATGCACTTTACGCGGGAGTAACTACTCCAAATTTGTTTGGTCTTACGATAACGTATCGCTACAGTTTAATGCGCTGAAAGTATGCAAATTTTTTCGCGAACGGCAGATTCGATGGTATAAAGACTGAAGAAAAATGGCGGTCTGCGGCTAAGCCGCAGGGCGGCTGCTGGCGATGGGCCCTGAATTTTTTCGAGATACCGCGCGATTGGTTCGAACCTTATAATTACGCTCGGAAGAAAACCGGTCTTGTGCCTGGCGATTTCACGATGAACGCCTTCGCTCACAATGTCAGATACAGCCGCCATTAATGCAAATAAGATCCTAAAAGACGCGATCGGAACTAATCACTGGATTTAACCTTGAGAATTTTTTTCCTATAAGCAGTAATTGTTAAGGTTTGTTCATTGCTTATGTTTTTCGCAATCATTAGAATAATCTGCGCCTTTCATGTATATATATTAACAATCTAACAAAAATATACAGCTCTCAACCTCATACTAGGAAATTCCTTTTTTCTTAATTAACGATTACTATAGATACCTATACATAATATTTCAGATTTCTCCGGTTATAGAGTTTTCCAGAAAATATTCGCAAAGTCTGCAGAGCAGATGGCAAGGTCTTTCGACCAACCGCACGCCACGGTTTCTGTGAGAATCGTTCATACATAGAACTGCAGTCCATGCGATGTGCGTTCATATGAAGAAAATGCAATTCACGATGTAATCTCCAGGGAACGGGCATCGATCACACGGCGATCTTCCCCGACGTCAAAATATTTTCAAAGACAGTCCGCACGACGGGAGCCTAGAAATCGTTCGCTCCAACGGAATCGCTTCAGTATCTATCTCCTCGGAATGATCCGCGGGAACAATTAAAGAAAGCTTTTCTCGAGGGAGATATTCTTGGTACCCATACGCAATTCGACATGGATTTATAGATAAAATTGAAGAACCTTTACTACCGATAATTTGCCGCTGCCGCACCAAAATTTTGAACGCATATTCTTTTTGAAACGACAAAATATCAAATTGGAGATGTACCGAATCTGATCGATGGGACGAATTCGATATAAAATTGTTGAAGATTGCACACATATAACGTATTTGATCAGTTTATTTGCTCAGTAATGCACCTATGAATTCAGAAGAAAGGGAAAAATATAATATAAAATATATCGAATTTTATAGTAAATATTGAGTTGTAAAATATAGATACAAATCGTTCAAATTCCTTTCGAGGATATACAAGTGCAATTTATTTAAATCTCAATTTAAATTATATTTAACGAAACTAACAATAAATTCTGTGATGTGTCGGATGACTTCAAAAGGAAAAAAGGGCATTTCACCTTCACCAAGGGCATTTCATTCTTTTCATGGCATGGGCTTCGAGTTTATCGAGACACATCTGCAATTGAGAAATGGAAGATAGCTGCCTTTTTTTTTTTAAATCCCCAATGATGGTACGTAGAAAGGGCACAGAGCTGGGAAAGGGCTTAAGATGACCGGTGCTTGACAAATGAAGAGAACGGCGTCCTTTTGAATTCGATGTAAAAGGGACGACCGACGCCAAATCGACTGCGCATTGCGGCGGCAACGCATACATTGTTTAGTACGGAACTTGTGGTGTCGATTATGGTAAAAAAAAAAAAAGTTAACGAACCGGATGCATTCGACGGACGGCAGGAAGGTTAAGGCGAGCCGAAACCGACCAAGAGCTCGATAGGTCGGCAGGTCGAAAGGAATCGGACGAACGGACGGACGGCCGTTCGACGGAAAGGAGACATCGCTGCGTCAGCCTGATAAAATCTTGAATATCGCGGCGCGTATCATTGCACGGCGCACGAACGCGGCTTTTACGTAGTGCTGTCTCCGTGGCAGTCACGATAATTACCAGTGACAATCATTGCCAGTGTCTCCATCATTAATGAGTCGATAAAGATACCGCTGTCTCGCGCACGTCGATCGCGCTTTTACGCACAAAAGAATCCTTACGCAATGGGACTTCGCGATCGTCAAAGATAAGACTACACGCTGTTCGGTCAGAAAGTATTACGAGTGCAATGCGAGTCGTGATCGTTGAAGCATAGGAATCGGAAACAATAACAGGACTATACTTTATATGTCGATTTTGGAATCAATCTCTAAGAAGGATAAGATATGCAAATAAACAAATAATTTCAAGTTTCTAATATTCGACATTAAATGTTTTTAAATTCGGAGATGAAGTACGAATTGACCAAGATGATTCTTGAGGGAATAGTGAGGGAAGATTTATATTCGTCTCGACGAGATTAATATAGGAGATAAATATGATGATTCGATTGCATCCTGCTACTACGCCCCTGCCTTTCTCCGCATGATGCTTTCACATAGACCTCCGCCTAGTGTCATTAGTCACCACGCTAACATTTCTCCGAGTCTCGAAAGGGACACGCAAAACTATTATACCCACTTGTTCCGTACAGAAAACGACGGTGGAGGTGTTTATGGTAATCTTACCACAAACGACTAGCCGCCCAAGATGTCCCGTTGTCACAACCATTTTTAATATCTTTGACTGAAATCCCACAAAATATACAAATAATCGATTTGCCTTAATTCTTTGTGGCACGTCTGTCTGACCACGTAAAAATGTGTTCACATTTTCCGACAAGAAGACGGTATTCTTTTTTTTTTCTTAAGCCAGTCCATTAGTTATGTCCATTTCCACCAACGCAGTTATCCATTTTAATGTCAAGAAGCAATAATAATTGTTTGTCGTAAACTGTCTTTTTTAAAAGCTATTAATGTTTATTTTATGTACTTTTTATCATTTGCTTTTTTATTTATTTTTTAATTCTTCTATACGGAGAGAATTTTTTCTAAAAATTTAGCTTAAAAATCATGGTAATCGTGGGATAACTAATATTTCGAAGATTTTTATAAATTCTTTCTGATTTTATTCATATCTATCACAATAAAATATAAAATCTGTTTGATTAATATTATAATCTGCCTGGTAATTTTTATTATGTAGTTTATAAATATCTGTTGTATATTTCACAAATTCCTATCATTTTTAGTAATATTTAGTAGGTTTTATTTTTATTTAGTTGTCTAGTTATCCCACTCTATCACCAAACATGTTAAAATTTGTAGTGAATTTTACGGTAAAATATAACGAAAAATTCTCTCCGTGTAGAACTAGAAACACATAAAAAATAAATTAAACTGAAATTAAAATTAATCTACATTGGTAGAAATGGACATTAACAATTATTAAAAGAGACAATTTACAATAAACAGTTATTTTACTCCTTGAAATTAAAATAAACTGCATTTTATTGATTAACTATTTAAAGACAGAATGTGACGAAGAAAAAAATATTAGTAAAGATTATATAACGGCTGCTGCTAAAAATTTCCTCAATAACGCAAAGAGAAATTAAAAAAAGAACAAAAAAATGTCGAATAAGAATCCAATGCAACTTGATAAAATGGATTTTCATTTTGATTTTCATTTTGAATGACGAGGGTTTCGTGACGCTTTATTAATAATAGTAGTTTTTGTAATAATAGTCTGACACCGATATATTATGGAGAACAATCTGCATTTCTGTGTGCGCGGCATATAAATAAAATTATCATAGATTACAATGCCGATGATGCATGTATGTACGCGAAAGTATCGTAGTTTTCAACGTCCACGTGGCAAACGAGACTTGACACATTGACAAGAACGTGATACGAGACCACCTCCGCTACAACCGAGATGAGTATCTTGTTTGTTATCTCGAGGCTACCACAATTTGTCAAGGCGAATCGGAATGATCTAAAGGAGTATTGATCGATAGACAGGACGGGAGACATTCTTAATTCCCGGTCGAACGAAACCTTTATCGGACAAACATATTTCGCGCGATAATCGATCGAGATCAATGATCACGCGCTAGATGATCGGATTGTTGCGGTCTTCGTATCGTAAGAAAAAAAAATATATAAATGCAGAAATCTGCAGCAAGAGAGATTCTCTGGCGCCATCTGAAATCACTTGGACGAAGGGTGAATATGGTAAAAGCCTCGACGCGATACCGACTATTCATAAATTAGAAAGTACGTTTTTGAAAAATAGCACTCAAAAAAATTTTCGAAACAAGAAAATATGTTTTTTTATTTAATATTAATATTTTTAAAAATAAATACAAATATTTTTTATAGATCTTTTCTGATGGCGCTATCTTCCAACATTCTCTAATTTTTATAATTTTATATGTATTATGTAACATTTTATATACAATTGTATGTATATATATATGTATATACATATACATATATATATAAATAATAAAATTGTATATGCTGCTAATAACAGTCATACATAAATTCACATATTGCATCTATCAGTTTGAAATGATAACATTTTTCATATAGGATAAATGAATGTAGTAGACGCATGTGATAAGCTTATTACGTTAATATTGGATACGATGAACTTCGATTGCAAAGTCATTGTTTATGACACATGTTCGCAATTGAAATAAAAAAGAGGGAGAAATTAAGTCTATATTTTCTTAATATTAAACAACTATTGCGAGAAAAGTTATAACATTGCAATGTATATTTTTTATTTATTTATTTTTATACTATTATAATAAAAAATATACATTGCAATTTTATAAC
>VBVR01000553.1:0-46875 GCA_011638315.1 Tetramorium parvispinum | reverse complement strand
ATTTAGCTTACAGTACTTTTGAAACATATTTGCACATAATACGAATAGCGAAATTTAATTAGAAAAGAACGCTGAGTTCACAAATGCTGTGCACGCTACATACGCATGTGTACGAAGAAAAGATTATTCAGCAAGCGAGAGAAGTTGCGATGAAACTTTTGTTGCACAGGTCAAAAGATGATACCTTTCTCACTTTTCTCTTTTTTTTTCTTCTATCCGCGACCGCGAAGCAGAGAAGCGAAGGAAAATGCCGTTCAAAATATTCGATTTCCGCAGGAAACCGGCGAGTTCTCGTCTCTAAAAGTAGGCAGGTCCTTTAAAGCGTTCGGCACGTAGTAGAAAACCGGGGCAAAACGATGCTCAACTTCTCACGGCTCTGTGGGCGAAGATACTTCTCACCCTTCACGATCGCAGCCAACGATCGTCCCCGTCTCGCCCTCTTCCCCCATTTAACTTCTCGTCCACTCTTCTTTTCTGTTCCTAACCTCGCGCGATCGTTCGATTCACAAATTGGGTAATGTTCTAACAATAAAAGAAGAATCTCTAAATTCAAATCGACATGTACGCCATGATAAAGATTTCATTTGGCGTGTCATTGTCCGAAAATTTACAAAATCTTTTCATTTGTTATTATCACATATCGATTAATATTAATTATTAATTGAGGAAAAATCGCGACAGTTAAAACAGTTTGTTATCTTCTAAAATTAGCGACTTAATAGAACGAATGCTCGAGTGCTGAAAAAATCTTTAAGGCCTATAATTGCTAAGTGTAAATTTAACCGCTCGTTGACACTCATTGACATTCGTTAGGATATATTCAATTACAGTAACCATTAACGTGATTAATCATACATTCTACATATATGTTATAATAAGTGTTGGAAATTGAAACGAGATTGAATTGAACTTGATTCAATTATAATAATTTCTTTTTTCTAAAATGTATCTTTAAATGATGTAATAATAAATTTTTCAATCATGTATACACATATCCATATTTTCTTTAATTTGAAGTTTCCTTTTTTTCTTAAAAATTAAAATAATTGCACGCGCTACATATAAAGCTGTACTACACTAATTTAGAAGAATAACTGACACGATTTCGATAAAGCTCAAAGGTACAAAAGAGTATCTTAGTACAGAGGCACAAAAGACATCCGAACGCAGAAGCGATTTCAGCTTGATGAAACAGGTTCCATACATCGTTCCAATGCAAAGATCGAGAACCACTGTCGAAGGAACGAAGCCACAATGCCAACCGATTGATTTACGTTGCTCGTTACGCGGTCCACTGCTCCGAAGAGAGAAAAATAAATTGATAGAGAGGAGAGGCGGAGAAACGGAGGTGGAAAAGAGCAAAGGGGTGAAGGAAGGATGGAAGGGAGACGAGGAAGTGCCGGGCGAGAAAAGAAAAGGAAGGAACGAGAAGGAGAACGTTGGCTCTGTAGAAAGGGCACTGCTTCGAGGAAGAGAGCGCAAAAGAAAGGAACGAACGAACGAACGAACGAACGAACCAAAGAGCCGCATGATGGGAAATGCAAAGTAGAATGAGGCCGTTTTGCGCGCAAAGAAAAGGAAGGTTCTTACCGAGGTCACGCTCATGCGTCACGTTCGCTCGACTAATCGCAACTTCTATTACTACTGCTCGCTGATTTACTTCCGATCCCCGGAACAAGCGGCGGCGGGATTTCGGCTGAATTACCGCGAACCCGTAATAAAGCGCTCTTTCTTTCTCTTTCTCTCTCTCCCGATTTGGCTCATTGAAGACTATCGCCGGAAGATTCGAACAGCAAAATATGACCCGACTGTTTTTTTCTTCAATGTGCTTGCCACGAAATATTCTTTACGTACTCTTTTTCAGATATGCCGAAAATCTTTTCATTTAGCGTTAATATACATAATACAAACACCTACTTTATTCTTAATAGCGTGCTTATTTTCCAGAATGTTAGCCACAAATGTAAAGTTGTAGCTCTCATGTTTTATACTACACTCAGCTCACATATAATAAAGTTGTAAAGTTCAACACAGATAATATGGCATGAATAAAATTAATCTATAAAACAGAATTATATAAAAGATGTATACTTTATTTCATATACGATAATATACTTTTTGTTAATTTTCTAGCTACTAATTAGGAAATTACTTTTATTCAATTGGTTTGCCTTGTAGAGAGTCAATGTAATATTTTTTTAATTATACCGTGTTATATTAAATGATTTTTCCAGCGGTAAAATTCAAGATTGCCATTTCGTATGGGTAAACAAGATAGAGTTATATGCAAAAATTGCCGACATGAATTCGCAAGGAGTAAAGATTGCCCGAGAAGGTCCGAAAGGAAGAAGCGCATGTAAAAGGACACGGAGAATCAACGGCTCCAAAATGGCGCATGATGGAAAATGCAAAGTAGGGCGAGATATATCTTGGCGGAGAATAAGATTTCTACCGAGCTTGTGCTCGCACTGTCACGTCCGATCCATAGAGTTCGGGGTCCGTTAACAGTGTCATTTATAAGATAAAAAAGTACACACTTAAAAATTGGAATTATTTTCGGTACTTTGCCAAAATATTTGCGTATCACAAATTGCAGATAATTTTTAAGACGTGGTGACGCATTTGCGAACCGATAAACTGTGAGAGATAAACACTGTTATGCAGATACGAATGATCATTTGCCGGTGGAATGATATTTTATGTATATAAAAACGTAAAAAGCACATACATTCACTGTTCACGTTTGTACTGATACATCAATAAATTGATTGCCAAGTTATTAATAAATCAATTGAAATAAATATCTATGTCTGCATTCCGATAATCTCATTTTTTGAATTAGTGAGTGAATATAACACAAGTGTGAAAGATAAATAAATTAATAAAAATAAGTAAAAAAATGTAATATATATCCAAATAATGATCATGAGAAAAATTTTTCTCTTTCTCTCTCTCTACACCATTATCTTCATTTTCACATTTGCATATTATTTTCAAAATTATTAAAATAATGTTATAAATGTAATAAATTGTAAATTGTATATTGTAAATTATAAATTATAAAACATATTTAATAACATTTAAAACGATGTTTAATTAAGTTTTTAAATATTTGCTTTGTTGTCCTTACTACTTACGAATAAATTAAACTTTTCGAAAATCCTATTACGTTGTACACAAGCTGTGCTGTTACGTTGCGCACAAAAGGTAATCCTATGAATTTTGCAATTTTACGCGTGTCTGCAATTTAATGCTGATATAATAATGTAAATTGATATATTTGTAATATCCACAAATTACACATTTGTTAGGTATAACGTGGAAAATGAACTCATATTTAAAAGAAAACGAATCGCATCATATATAGCTTCAAAGATCAGAGTTATCAGAGAGACGTTTTTTCTCGCCCCGTTTCGTGGGGTGTTGCCTCCACGATACATGTATCTCCACGATGCTTTCAGCATCCTTTCTTATCTAAATCCAGCCGATGCAGCGTGACATGACTCCCACGAATCTCAGACGAAGGCGAAAAGAAAGAGCAACGCGCGAATGAACGGTACTCGCGCTGGTTCATCGATATTCGTCGCAACGGCACGCGGGGCATCGAGATCGAAAAGAAACAGAAATAAACGAGGTACGGAGAGGCAGAGAGAGAGAGAGAGGGGGGGAGGGGAGGGGAGGGGGGAAACGCAATATCTTTCAAGAAGTAATCCCAGTCATTAGCGTCCCGATCGCTTCACTCCGATCCTGTCTACTCCGTGCTCTTTCACGAACCGCTCCAAAACCGATCCGTGCCCGCTGTGAGGTGACTAATGGATTCGAGAACTGCGCTCGATTGTAATTGTAGATTCAGTCGGTGCATATAGATGTACGCAATCGCCATACGGGAATACGTATCGGTGTATCGTGTCGATTATCCCCCTCGCGTAAAATGTAATAGTACAGTAGTGATTTTTATACATTGAATAGGACATCGTTATCTCAATAGACAATAGAAAATCTCTATAATTCTTTCATATTGCTCTTTTTTGAGAAAATAAAGTAATTTAATCAGATGGAAATATAGTGTATGTAGGTATGTGAATATTGTAATAATAGAGAATGTATATGGCCTACAGCACATTAGTTTATCATCTATAACTATAATATCAGTATATGATTTAGCGAAATATCTGCAATTTCTCGAGAAATGAATATTATAAAATTAATTAGAAAAATTGTAATTTATCAAGAAATAAATTCTCGATATCGAGGGTACACAACACGTGTTTTCATATTTCGCAATAAATATCAGTTAATAAAGTTATTATCTGAAAATAAATTGGTATTTTGAAGTTTCTCTCCTCTGCTCTCGTCTTCACTATCAACTAAACGTTGCATTCTTGTGATGAGCGTATCACGAGCAATCTGGGAAATTCCACTGCGAGTTTCGCCAAAAGGAAGATTGAGGCTGCTGGAACTTCGATGCGCGTATCGATAGCGTCGTCTGCACGTTCCGCGCGCGCGCGTTTTCGCTTTATTATCGTCCGAAAATCCGGTCGAGGCTATTAGCCGCTTTTACGGCCACGAGAAAAATAAAAAGTAACAGGCGCGTCGCGTCGCCCCACGACGCATTGCATCGCGAACAAGCGTGAGAGGCAAGGAAACCCCCAAGCGCAAAGAGAGTAAATGGACGCGCGAGAAGGGAGGTCTTGAAGTAATAGAAGAAGAAGAAGCAGAACACAGAGACGGGCAAGAATCACGAGCACGCGCGCACAGTAATAATATGTGAAACGAGCGCACGGCTCGCCGAACAACAACCACTTTTACGATAGAGAACTGCCCTCTCTCGCGCTCCCTTCTCTCCTCTCTCTTTCTCTCTTCCTCCTATATTCGCGGATATCGTGCAGTATCCGAGTACCCAGCAGGTAGCTACAAAGGAAAATAGAATGAAATGGCCGTGCAGGAGAGAGAAAAAGGTGCAAGAGGAACGGCGAGCGAGCCGAAGAGGACCATCCGCCACACCGTGCGTGAGTTAAAACTACGATGCGGTCCTTAATTTGTAAGCGAAACCGAGAGGAGGGGAAGAAAGGGTCGCAAGAGAGATCGGATGGACGAAGACAAAAGCGTCCGTGTGTGCTTTACGAGCCATAGCCCTTTCTCCATCAACAGAGAGGCTACATACGGCTCTTTTTTACCAGCCGTAAATTTAATCAAGCCGCGATTGACGCACGAGGTGGGGTCGGGAGGAAACGAGGAAGAGGGCAAGCGCGCTTTAGGCCGAGGCTTTCAATCAATGTCTAGACCGTCCTCTTGTCACGAAAACTCGCGCTATGTGGTCTTGATGCGTCGAACCAGGATGGAGGGCACCGGGGAAGAAGGAGGAGGGAGGAGGGTTAAAGAGGGAGGAAAGAAATTGATAAAATGCTCCCCCGAGGTCTCAAGAGGCAACGATAAGAAGAGGGACACCTTGAATACGATGCGTGTCGTTAAGTTAGCCGCAGCCCCACGATAAAGCCAGAGCTTGCAGCAAATATGCGCGTTCGATATCTGCCTCGTGATTTATTGCGGCGAGGTGTTGGTACTCGTGGTACAGCGGCGCGGTATTTTCTTATTATTGAATATTTCCCGAGAAATAAAGATGTGCAGCCCGTGAGAGAGCGAATTGTTGAAGAGAACATTAATTAAACCTTGAGAAATGTAATTGAATTGATTCTCGATACTTTCGATCTTTCAATTAAATTTATATCTTCGATGCCAGGCAAGATCTTTGCAATCTAACAAATAATGTATGCACGTATGCAAAGCTACCTACTCTTAAATAATAAAATGTGTAATGTATAGTGACATAATTGAACACACAAGTTCAAATTTGCATCTCGAATGTGTAATTTCCACATTTAATAGTAAATATATTATTTTTGTTTTTGAATAAATTCATAAGAATCATTAAAGAAATAGAAAAAGTTTTAATAATTAACACTTTTCAAACACCAATGATATTCGTGCCATAGAAAATACATGAAAGATTTAAATGAGTTAAAGGATTAACTGCTCGGTAATTTCGCAAGACCGCGCCGCGGCGCCGGCGCGGCGGGACGCCTGGAAAATTGACGAAGTGTGCGAAACGGGCGATTATTAGCGGTGTACGCGCGCAAGCGTGGGACGGTAATTAAGAAAGCGACGTTATTAGGGAAATTCCGCATTAGCCCCGGGTACACGGATAAGGAGTCGCGGGAGTTATTCGATTTAACCGGGGCACGGGTATTACGAAACAAGCCGCGCCACGAGATTATCCCGTAGTTTGCCCTATATATAGAACCGGCGGACTGATCGCGGGACCGCGATATCTGTCGCTCCGTGCAATTTCGAAGCGCCACAAGACGGAAATGTAATGGTGGAAAATCGATGCCCCCTCCGCCCCTCGCCACCTATCGCGTTCCCCGCCCTTTCTGCCGCGCCGCATTTCCCGTCGCCCTTACCATCCCGACGTCTAGCTAAACTCCCTCCACGATATTCGAGTAACTTCCGCTCCGACGAGGCAGCACGAAACTGCAACGACGTGTTTGGACGTTTGACTTACAGGCTCGGAAACTTGTTTATTCGCGTTGCGAGACGCGCGCGAGCGCCTGGCGACGTGGGAAATGTATGGAATCGTCGGCAACTCTTACAGACACCCCGCGCGAAAACGGAAACTTCCGCTGCCTGCGCCCGCCCCGGTGCGAGGGGGTGAAATAAGAATCGCGAGTGGAAACGGCAGTGGCGGCGTAAGTCATCGTCGCTATAAAAATACGTCATCGCCTCGCAAACGCCTCGATAGTTGCGTCGCGGTTTCGTCGATATTCGCGGGTAGTAAAACTCGCGCAAACTTGGGAAACATTTCACGTACAACTTCTGAGCATGAAATGCCTCGGAAATTGCCGACATCCCAGTATCGCGCCACGTTGACGTACTTTCGTTCCTCCAAGAAATCAGACACTCGCGATGTTATTGAAAAAAAAAAAGAAAAAAGAAGAAACCAACCATCTAGATAAATATATAAGCGACGCGATAGTTTTAATAAACGTTACCGCAAAATAAATCGTTTGACGTAACGAATTTCTGGCTCATGTGCCGCTCGATGGATTGGATTGAAGGCAAATTTCATTACAAATTTCGTTCGTTCTTCGGTCGCGATTGTGATTTTGTCCCCCGTTCGTTACGCGATCGTTGGATTCACGCCAAATTGCTCGCGTCTTTCGTCATGCGGTTGCGGATTCACCGCCAAATTTTTCACGTCGTCGAGCGAACGAGGATCGATCACCCGCGATCGACGTGCAAACTAGCGGCGTCTTGAAAATGAGTATTCTTAACGTTGGCCGCGGAGCTTTTCCTCGCCGATAAGACACTGATTTATTACTCCGGCCGCTGTAGAGTAAACAGTGCTGCGCAACACCGAGCATTAATCTGTAACCCATTAAGCGTGTGCCGACTTTTAATTAATTATTTTACCCAGATTTGCCTCCCTCCTCCCTCCCTCCCTCGATCGGAGCCAAAAGCGCAAAGTACCGAAAATAAATGCGACTGGTGGTCCTTTTACTTTGTATGTGTCGATCCCCGCCGTGGCGCCGATTCACGGACGGTTTACCAACAATCGAACGTTTCTCATCGCCGTCGATTCGAAAACTTCTGCTGGATGCGTAAAGTAGAAATTTATGGGATTGCTGGCGTTTAATGGATCCACTTTGTGTCGCGTAAATGCGTTGAATGACATGATTTCACGAGCCCCGATCAAATCAAACTAAAATTTTCGAATCACAAGCAAACAACGATGCAACATTTCACTTTTTTAAGATCAAAGGCAAAATAATTATCTACATCTATAATGCAATTCCACCTATCAAATTACGATAAATAAAAATCACGTTTTAAACAGTGTGTGTATATATATATATATAGTATATTGTATAAACTTTATCATTAAAGTTATAATAAATACCTATTAGATTTGTACTCGAAGTTTGAAATTTAAAAAAAAACATGTTATATAAGTATCCACATGTTTTAATTTTCTTAAATTCTGTATTATTATAAAAAAACTTCAAAAACTATCATTACATTTGTCTCGCAATGAATTCATATCTCATAACTTTAATGAGAAAATTCCATTAAAATCGGAATATTATTCTCAAGGAAAAAGAGAATTATTTATGCTATCTATAAAAATAAATATGGATTATAATAGCATGACTCTTTCAAGATATAGAACTAAGACATTGTATATGTATATTGCGGAGACAATTTCCATTTCCTACGCACAATTTCGCTCTCTCCGCAGATCCCATTTTCGTTCGCGCTTTTTGTCCAACCCGTGCTTTAAACAGAGAACGTCGGTGCGTCAGCTTTAATGCCTATTAGCCACGTCGGAAATTGGACACGCCATAAAAATTTCAGTATGGAGAGATGACGAGAAGAGAAAGAAAGAAAGGTGAGGCCATCAGGGAAAGAGAAGAGAGGATGAGAGGATGAGACGAGCGAACGAGATGGAAGGATGGTCGTGCACGACGAAGAAGTAGAAAAAAAAAGAGAAGTCGGAATAGTTGAACGTGCCAGAAGAAGACGGTGTGAGAGGCGAGAAGGAGCAAAAGGAGAACATGAATGTAGGAAATCTCGACGAAAGCTCTCTAACAAAGACGTTTCATATTTTTATATTTTGGGGGAAGAGACAGAGAGGTATTCCGAGTGAGGTTTATGGTACTATTACTCTGTTTGTTATTGCAGCAAATGTTACTATCACGGAGTGTACAGAGCCGAAGGAGCGTCATCCCCGCAAAAGGAGCACGTTTGCGTGAAGACGGGTACTTTGTTGGACGGGCAAATATGATCTGTTGTCTACTTTCCGCGCAAAGGATTGTTCCACTGGACGGCTTAAAACAGTGAAACTTTCACGATACGAAGAGATATTTCTCGCACATGTCTAATTTTAGATTTTCTTGTTTCGCTCAATACATAAATTAACAGTCTCTAGAGAACAAGTTATGAATAAAAATACATCCAGTAGTAATATAAAAAATAAGTATTTATAAGTATCTTTATGTAAAACTACGTAAGATATTAAAAACTAAATAACTATAAATTATCTAAATGTTGCATTAACGCGAAAATAAAGAAGCGAGTAATTTAGAGAAGATTATTTTATTCAATAAAGAACTCGAAAAATGAAACAAAACTACAGATTTTTTAAAAAATAATTGTAAGAAGAATAAGAGAAAAGGGAGATTAAAATAATCATAAAGTAAGAAGTTCAAAAACAAAAAGATTTAACATAGAGAAATAAGGGAAAAAGAACCGGCTTTTAATAGAAATTCAATTCAAAAAATCGATGAAGAAATGAATAATCAAGCGAAACGAGAATACAAGCCATAAGCGCAATAAACGATAATTGGATGCTTAAGATAAGTTGAGAGTTATCATCGAAGAAAAAAGTTAAACGCCAATCGTTGAAGATTGCAACAACATTGGTAAAATAATCCAATTACTTCCATTTCTAATTGAAATCGTGTGATATATATTGTATAAGATTGTTAATTAATCTTAATAACATTAAGATATTGATTAAAATAAAAATAAAAACAAGGTTAAATAAAAGAAAATTCTATTGATTTTCCAATTTTGTACATCCCTCTGAATTTATTCTCATTCTCTCCATGTTTTCTGATATTAAATTTTCCTTTAAGTATTTTTTTTAAATATTGTTATATTACAACAGAGACGCTTTACTTAATGATTATGCTATCTCTTTTATAATCTTACTACCATAATAATGAAAATAAGACTGTTAGAGATAATGAAATTTTTATTAGAAATAGCTGAGCATAAAATGTTCCTCCTTTCTCGATAATGTTAAAATTAAATAAGACAGTTTTCAACTTCGCCCACGCATTAAACATGAACAGGATCGTTATTCTTATTTCATATCACTTGACGCATAACGGTAAAAGTCTCGAGACAACTAATGAAATTTCTCTTGCCTCGAATCTCATCGTATTACTCGATCTCTCTTCGACATGCGAATAGGGTCGATCGCTCAACAAGAATTCCCAAGGGTTATAAACCTTCGCTTTCATATTTTTATACAGCCTAATAAATATCTTATCTACATCAAGTATCGACGTTTTATAGCCAACAAACTTGGGCCGCATGGCGAAGGAGGCATTTGCGACGAGCTGGAAGCCAGAAATAAATGGGAGTCGAAAATCCTACGACGTCGATAACAGACTCCGAAATTAGCTAGCCAGTACCGAATTCCCAATGGAGATTGAACGGGCTCGTTGCGCCTCTCCTATCGTGAATAACTACGTTTAGTACGCCAAGCGGTAAATGGGCCCGCCAGTAAATGGCCGAGTGTACACACATACACACACATATATATATATATACATATACATATCCGTCCATAGAAAATCCCAGTAGCCCGGAATTGCGAGGAAACACGTGATAATTAAAGTTACAAAAATACAATAGTTAAAAGATCGGATAGATTTGAACGAGAACGAGAAAATAGGACGAAAGGACAGATCCGCCATCCGACGGACGGTACTTTCATTGTAATTATCTTCGTAATTATCCATTGCTATGCAACAAAGAGAAAAAGGATCACGAAGGATGCTCCTTATTAAATAGAAATATCTCGAGTATACACTGGTCTTCCAAGGATGCCTCCAGCTTCATGAAATGTTCAGCAATTCTATGGAGCGAAACGCGACGAATTAATCGGAATACTTGTCATCGTTATTCCCTTGTGCTTAAACATTATCCCAATGCTCTCAGGAACCTACCACTAAAGGATATAGACTGTCCAAGAAGCTAAACGCTATCTCTAAACTACAGGTACTAGAGACCAAACAATGCAGACTTATAGTTAAGCGAAACTGCGAATTACACTATTATATTCTGTCTGCAATTTGACTTTAATAATTTAATTAATACATTTTTTAACAAATCAAGAATGCAAATATAACAAATCTTATTCGTCATAGAGCAACTTTTAAGACAATTTATAATTTAGGAAATGTCAATATGTTTAACGTATGCTAAAAATTCTACTAAATGCAAATGAAAATGTTGCTTATATTTTAAAGAGCTGTGCAATAAGCAGCAATACATTCAACTACTTTTCCGACTGTAGAGAGAGAGAGAGAGAGAGAGAGAGAGACTTGAAAATCTATTTCACAAGCTCAACTGAAAATGGCAAACTTAAACGCTCGCGAAACGCAATAAACTTACCAACAAGCTTATCGGTCGTACTGATACGCATGATCGATAGTCGACGCGTCCGCTCGAGCAGACGTATTCACGAACACGAATCTATCTAATGCAAATCTAAGAAAATGCCAACAGAGAGCGTGATTGTTGGCGATGCCAAGAACTCATCCGTGAAAACGTCATCGTAAGCAAGAGGAAAGAAAGAGAGAGAAACATGCTTTCCAACGTGTGCAGCATTTTGCGAGAGCGAAGCAACCTCACATTGGTTATCGATTGGGAATGACTTTCACGCAAACGTGTCAGAAACGAGAAATACGATAAACGTGATAAGAGGCGGTCGACGATGTTGAAGAAGGGAGAGAGAAAGAACGAAAGACAGGGTAAAGCCACGCGAAGAAAGTCCTCGCTTCAAAATTGCAGTCTTCTGCTCGCGGCGACGATCGACGTTCCACGATAAACGAGAGGGAACGACGACGACAACGACGACGACATCGTCTCCACCGAAAACGGCCGCGCCTGTTTCCCACCCGTTACTCGCGGGAATGGAGGACAAGGGAGCGATGAAAAATGGGGAAATAGAATTTAAGAGCGAACATCGAGAGAACGAAAATATCCCCGGATCGAAGGCGAAAAAGGATGGATCGCGATAATTGAAAGGCAGCATGCTTCTAACGAAACGAAATCGCGACGCGAAAAACAGAAAGGGAGAATTCTGAAATATACATCACTATTCTGGCCTACAGAGGCGTATTATTTCGTATATTCAGTAATGTGATTAATGTGATTAATGTGAATATCATTGGAGCAAAATTTATATACCGAATGAAATAATAGTGGGACGTACAGAACAAAAATTATATATAATTTAGTAGATGTGATTGAATGTAACATAACTATGGATGAGAAATTGTATTGTATTATTATAATATATTTATTATAATAATATTGATGCATATATGGGCGCATATATTAATTAATTATTATTTACTATATCGTTATATTATAAGAGAGCTACACAGCTTCTTTCTCATAATATATTTATATCGTCCGTCCGATTCTTGAAACCTTATTTTCTTAATCAAAAAATGATTCCTCTTAATAGAAGAATGCTAATAATTCTAGTTTCTTAAACAAAGATCACTCTCGGAATGCTCGTAAGGAGTTTTATTATGGTTTTATTAATGTAAACTATTTTGCGTTCGGTTTCAGAAACACGACGCAAACTCCACCAAGTTAAGAAAGCGATCAACAAGCAAAGGAGTCTCGTGAACCTTGAAACTTATTGATTACTTTCTTAAAGACTCAACATTGTTAAAGCATTTTCTTTAGCATGACGCAAACTTAATCTCGTTGGTACCATATTACAACTTACGATATTAATACACGAGCTATATGCCATCACATGTTTCATAAACGATTTTTCCTGACTTGATTTAAAGTAAATTTTTTTCTTTAAAAAAAATAAAATAGAATTTTCAACTAATTAAGTTCCAATATGCAACTAGATAACGAAAGTTTAATTTTCAATTGAAATTGAAATTTTTCAATTCAATCCCGATTTTCAATTTGAATATTAACGCTCTTATCTTGAAATTTTGTTCCAACGTATTTTCCTCTTGAGCTTCAAATAAATTACGAAAAAGAAAATAATCAGCTCAGTTAAACACTCTACATTAAAAAGTACAAATATGTAAATTTGTAAATGAAGCAAACAAAGTCTGGAAAGAAAATAAAATAATACTAAATCAAAATTACGAAAAGCGAGAGAACATGAAAATGCAGTCTCGCGCGGCGAAAAGAAGTGACGCGAAAGGGAGACGGAATTATTCGCCACCGGTGTCCCGACTCTCGAAATTGTATTCCTGAGCGACCGGCGATAGTACTCGTCGATAAACGAGCGACGTTTCTCGATAAACCTCGGGAGAACATCGCTTTCGCCTGCCGATACGGTTACCCTATCTACGCTCGCCTTCTCAGATTCTCAGGTCGTTTCTACTCTCGGCGGACGAAATACGCGTCCGACCGAGCATGTTCATCGCCGACCGTAAGAATCCTCTTTCTCGAGGACGGAAAAGCCCGAAATCGGAAGACTCCGGAGGACACCGACGGAAGATGTCTTCTCAGCAATCAGAAGGTCGTTTTCCGCGAGACGGACGAAATTCGACCTGCCAAGCGTACGTTTCGCGCAGAGAGGCGAATCGGAGAAGCTGAAAATAAGCAGAGGAGAGAAAAGAAGGAAGAAGACAGAGACGGACGAAAGGATAGCCCGCGGGGAAAAGCAAGGGAATACGTTTGCTTCTGTTGGTGGATAGGCATTCCGTGAATTTTCCCTCTCGAGATTAGGGTATTAAGTAGAGGTAAATGAAAATATTATTATTTTTGTGGTTTATCCAATTTACACCAAGTATCATGCAAGATTTCAACTTGCCAACGCAGGTGATTCTATATCATAACTAATATTTTATTTATATCTTGTGTCTTCGTTTCTTATTTCGTATTTTTATCTTTTTTGTATCTTTAAAAAAAGATTTCTTTATCTAACAATATATTGCTCATACATTCAAATTGTATCGACAATCATCATAATTGAACGGACAAGTCTGAAATCCTGCTTTTTTTTCATTGGAGACAATCATTACCTCCATCGTTAGCTTCATCGAATCGCAGGCTGGCCAGAAGAATTTTCATTTCGTCGTCATGCCTGTCGTTTGTGTGCCCGTAATAAAATTCGCCATAGTCCCGGGACCGAGCGCGGGCCAATCAAGTTTGCAAAACTCAAATCTGATTACTCCAGCCTTTGAATCAGGAACAAAGGATGGAGGAGAAAAAGAGAGAGAAAGAGTTTTCATCTGAGCCGCGAAATCTAAGAGCGAATAACAGATTCTGTGTGACGAAGAAGACTCTTGGTTCCTTCATGAAGAAACGGCGCATGCAGATGCGATTCTATATAGCTATCTTATTTCCAAATGAAAAATTGCATTCTTGGTTGCTAATTACTTGTTGTGTTAATCGTTTTATGTTATCTCTTGTTTTAACTCTTCGAAATTCGAAAACTCTGAATACATTTATTCGCAACTTCACGAATTCCTTTAAACCATAGTTTAATTATTACTATATGTAATAATTTTATTTACTTCCATTTTTTGATGAAATATCGAAAATTTTTACAATATAACAATCGCAATAGAGATTCAGAAGATTGCTACCAGAACGACCAAACGATAAAATTGTCAAAATCAATTATTGGTTTTTCGCTCGATTTTGGCAAAGGAAGAAACAGCTAGCAAACGAGAATGTTATACGCGATATAACTTCTTCGATATTGAGTCTTCTTAGTGCGAACGTTCCGTCGGCGTCGAATTACTTGTTCGCCGCAAATTCGACGTGCGGCATGCATTCCACCGAATTCCGACATGTTACGTCGATATTAATGAACCGCAACCATTGGTCGAATACGACTGGGACTGAATCCGTGCTGGCGCCATTTGCGAATAATGCTATTCGTACTTGAAGAAATGAAAATTCTCGCTTCTATCCAAAAGGTAAAAGCTTTCGCTAAAATAAATTACTACAATAAAATATTAATGCGAAACAAAATTCATTACATATATAAGCTTTTCTACGGTAAGGATTTTGAAGAGCATTAAATTATTACTATAGTCTATATATTATAATTTACTTCTCTTTCTTTTGTTAATACTACCAGAAAGATTACTAATTATCTATTATCTAATAATTAATGTATAGTAATCGAATATAAAAAAATATCATCAATAAATTAATATACTAAATTACGCGCGTTACAAAATACAGATGATTTTACATATAAATAACAAAAAATAATAGAATAAAATTGTAGCATTTCTATTTTCAGTTTCCAATTCTGTTTCACTATACTGAAAAAAAAAAAATAAAACTTATCTATTCGTAAGCGTAATCGATATATATTGCACATATTAATTTCTCACCGCTTGGCTAAACTATTTTCCTTCATTTCCATACTGCAAACAAACACCAGCATCGGCATCGTAAATAACAAGGAAAGAGTGTTGGTGATATCAGAATTTTAACTATACAACATCTCGTAATATGCATAAATTTAAATTGCACTTTGTGCATCTGCAGCGATCTCGGAAGAGACAGCGCAAAATAGATGCGAACGCCGCGGAGTGTTCGTTTAAAACTACGGAAATAACTCATGCAAATTAAAGAACGATGAAAAAGAGCGATCCGCAAATGCCAAAAGGCAAGAGAAACGAGACATAGATGGCGGAGACAGAAACCGTAGCTAGCTCAAAGATATAGGTGCACCTATAACTGAATGATGCTGGTAAAAGAGACCAAGGGAAAAGAGCAGTTAGTACGAATTGCTTCGTCGGTTCCTTAGACAGAATATCTCTCCTTGATTCTACGTCTAGCAATGTTCGTTCCGCTTTACTCTCATATTTAATACATTCGTCTCACCTCATTCTCTTTCTTTTCCACGCTTCTGCTTAAAAATTCAAATATCTTTCTAGATAATTTACATCGCATTGTGTTTAAAG
This sequence comes from Tetramorium parvispinum, assembly GCA_011638315.1. Taxonomy (NCBI): domain Eukaryota; kingdom Metazoa; phylum Arthropoda; class Insecta; order Hymenoptera; family Formicidae; genus Tetramorium; species Tetramorium parvispinum. The sequence goes on along the minus strand of VBVR01000553.1, from coordinate 31,108 downwards.
AGTTATTTACATATAATTTATATATAAATTGTATACAGATCTAGCAAATGAAAGATTATCAAAAGGTAAATAAAGTTTTAAATTAAAATTTCGTATAAAAAAGGAATTTTATACAAAGTCTTCTTTAAAAAAATCGTGCGTGTAAATCATAATCGTGCGCTATTTATATTTTTGATAATTAACGAAGCACGTACAGCTTCAACTGCTTCAATTTGCTCACAAAGGGAGTTAATAGCACCTCAGGAGTTGTAGCCTCAACTGTTTAAGTTTTTGCCGCATGCGACGAGAATATTGCAATCCAGCGGGCCGTCAGAAACAACCGATTCGAGTCGCGGCATTTCCTTACTGTCCGTCTTGTGTTTCTGTCAGCAACGGAAAAGCCGTCTCTCCCAGTCGCGTGAGGCCTACTTCGATCTCCAGGAGGAGACTATTCTGACTTCCACGAGGCTCGAACCAGAAGCACCACAGAGAGAGAGAGAGAGAGAGAGATGTAGAGAGGGTGGATGGATATAACGACGCCTGCAGGACCGTCAGACGCACGCGGTTCCGTCGCGATTGTTCTGCCGCATTTACCTTCGATTTGTCGGCGCTCTATCTTCAACAAATTACCCGCATCTCTCCCGCTTCCCTCTTTCCCTCTCAACAACGCGCTTCTACTGCACCTGCACTGATTCGCCTGTGTTATTGACCTGGCAACATGCTTTCCTGATTGCCTGTATTCGTACTTTGATTACGTCAACATTAATGAAATTATCTAATTTACGATACTACGTGTGAAGATCATAAAATCCTTCAGCATATCGAACGTGAAATTTTGGAGACTTTCGTTGAATCGCGGTCTCAATCGTGATTTTATGCAAAACAGAAAGATATCAGAAAGCGATGCATGGATAGACCACCCATGGACTGACCCCTTCGAGCCGCCAAACAGCAATGGAACATATAGAAGGATCCAGAAGTTCTCGAGTACGCAAAGTTCTTGAAGAAAATGGAATTCGTTTTCCTCGAACGATCTCGAGTGGGCATATACGGGAAGGGAGGTAGTGCACCGACGGGACAAGGGGATAGTTTATACCGCGATATCCAAATGCGATCGAAGAAAAGGAGGAACCCCGTTCGCACAAAGGGAGACACGAACGAGAGACAGAAAGAGGGCGAGGGTAGTACAATGCCGTCAGCCGTACGTTCCCTCATAGGCCGCGAGACGCGCGAGGAAGACGCCGAAGAAGGGAAAAGTAGACATGCGGAGTGCTGCAGTGGTAGTAGCAATAGTAGACACGCGGAGAGAAGTGTGAGGGGGAGGGGACAGTAGAAAGAGGGAGAAAAGACGACCGGCCATAACTTTCGATCCCTCGGCAATCTCGGTTTATAGGGACCGCCTCGCATGACAATGCGGAACGGTTCGGCAGGTGCCGCGCGCTAGAAGCCTAATTCGACCGGCGGCACATGCCGCTCGTAAACCACACCACGCTATACCGCGCCGCGCCGGAGGCCGAGGCCAGATAGGAGAGATGTCGCCGGTATGGCTTACGTCATTCGTATCCACGACGGACGCCGTAAATGTAATTTCGACGAGCGGCAGTGGCGATACGAGCACCTATCTTGAAATCCAAAGCGAGCGTAACGCGGTGCTATAAAGGTAAACATAATGCCGGCCATTTGTAGCGAGAATACGAGGTGTGAATTACTTCGCTGCTCTGTGTGAACGTGACATAAACATCTAACAACTGAATTACTACTTCTTCAGTGAAAAGCAAAATTTATGTCGATGTACGAATATTCTATTCTCTCTAACGATATGTAGTATATAATATACAGTGATCTCTGTCTGTCTCTGCTTTGTTCATCCCTCGAAAGAGATATTACGTAGAAATTTATAAAGATCAAGTTTCTAATATAAACATGTTTCTCGCTAATATTTCTCGCATAAGAAAACGATATAAAAAGTAAAATTAGCTAATAGAAAACTTGTTAACCGATTTGTCCCCCATAAGTAGGAAGGGCTCATAGATACAAATTAGCTGAGGCGTGTACTGTACATAACACCGGGCTGCACCCGGGTAATGTGGTCACGACGATAAATAATATAGTGGCGGGTCTCGCAATCAAGGAGGGTCGAAATAGATGCCTAATTCGACCAAATTCGACCTGAACCTAATCGGATCAGCTCGCGCCGCTCGTAAACTACAAAGACGGCCAGCCGCAGCGATATACGATCCATCATTCTGCACAGGATCAAGCTCCATAAATGTAATTCGGCCAAATAGAGATACCGTAGACTGACACGTAACGGGGAAAGGTTAATGAGAAATACGAAAAGAGAGACGTATGTGCCATGCAATAATAATCGGATGACGTGGTTAATGTGCTCCCACTCGGTTTAATACGGACACGACCGTATTTGATTCTATTTTTACCTTTTCCCGTTCAATCGTATCAAACGCGATGAACTATCGACGACTAATCGAAGGACTAGGAATACGGTAATATGTGACATTTAGCTGGCTCGCCTCCGCTGCTGCTGGTATTTCCAACGATTCGAAATCGATATTTTATTCAATGAAGAGGATTAAACTCAATATAAACACGCAAAACTCTTTTTTTATGGATAGCTAAATTGTACAAATTTGTTTTAATCAAATTGCTATCAAATAGTAGCGACATATGAAACATAGAAACGCCAACTTAATGTCTATTTATATCGGTTCAGTAAAATCAATTTTTGTGATGGTACAATCCTGTTTCCCTTTACGATTAAAAAGACCATACCAGCGGCTAAATCTAAACGTCAAAGAGCTACATTTAATTTGGCTTCGCCCACTTGATAACCCCGCAGGCGATATAGCGAATGCAAACTCAATATTTCGCTTGACTGTCGCGAATGGTGCGAACTAATCGACTAAAACGTAGAAAAAAACCATACGTTTCATTCACTGACTGGAGTATAAAATTTTATCTAACTGTAAATTTTATTTTATTTTAAAAAAAGTATCTCTAAGTTTTACGTTACAAGGAATAAAGAATTGTATAAATTTTGCTTTTCGTAATTAACGTGCCAACATAAATTTTACTTGAAATATTTACATATAAATATATGTCTAACTTAAAAAAATTGCGATAATTAATAATCCTCCAATCTTAGTTAAAAAAAAAATAAACTTTAAAGTTTATACCAATAGATATTAAATGTATATAATGAGGAATAAAGAAACAATCATAAAGAATCGTCGGAAAAAATTGATATTAACCGTCTACTCACATATAAAAGTATAAAAACATATTTTATAAGCTCTTTTTCCAGAATTAATTCGATTCCTTTCAGTGCTCCCTTCCTTGTAGTACTTTCTCAACCTGGTGGTCTAGCGTCTTCGTCCTGACCGCCTCGATCGACGTCAAGAACCATTTCAAGTACTATCCACGTACCATGGGCACGATTAGAAAGTTCGTCATGCGGGAGGACGGCAGTCCGTCGACAATTTGTCGCGCGAAACTTCAATTTCCCGTGAACTCTGCGACCCTCTCTGTAACTTTATTGTCGCAACGTCTGCTAACGGGCAGAAGGGAAAGGAGGGCGAATCGAGTGGGGATGGAACAACGAGCTAAGTAAGAGGCGGAAGAACAAAGCAGCATCCCTCCCGAAAGCTACGGTCGCGCGCGCGTTTACCAGCACTCAGAGACTTCACCGAGCTCGCTCGCTGGAAGAGCCAAAAGCCCGAGTCTACAATTCTGTCACGTACGCGTCATAAGTCCTTCGCGCCTTTAAGTAAGAAGTAACACCATGCCGTCCCCGCTATTCCGTGTACTCGTGTCCCTAAGTATCTCGCGCTCGTCTACGTATATATGATTTATCACAAGCTCTGCTGAGGAGAACGTGGGAACGCTAATGTCACATGGAAACGATAAAACGTGAACAAGTTATAAGGTTAACAATGATATCCGTGTTACTCCGAGTTGGATTCAGCAAAAAGCTGACGCAATCAATCGCCGGACACGGCAGCTCGTAAATTTACAACACCGGAAATGAACAGCTTGATCCTGCCGTCGATCTATATCAAAGTAGTGTCCGTATGCGCACGTATGTATATGTGTGTGTGTGTGTGTGTTTTACCCAAAGTCCTCCCTCTCGATCTCGTAAAACCCCAGCTTACGACGCTCAATCGGAGTTGACCTAAAAAATTCTGGCCGGGGACGTTCTCGCGTTGTCCGGCGATCGCGTAAAGTTTCCACCTCCGTCCCGAGCTGACTCGGCGTAGTCTGAAACTCCGTTCACGTGCGCGTCATAAGTCCTCCACGTCTTTAAGTAAGAAGTAACGTCGCCGCGCCGCCGTATGCTTCACGAGCACCACGAGCGCCTCTCTAAGTACTCGGGGAGGCTTGGGCGGTGTGTTGCAACCCGCCCACCTATACACACACCTTGTCGCACGCTCCTCAAGAAGTCGCCTAGGCGTATAGGCGTGAGTAGCGAGGTGGTGCCGGCGACGGTCGAACGAAGACGCCGAAGGTGCTAGGAGGTTCCGGGAGATTCGGTTGGGAGGTCGGCGCGGAGGTGGCGAGGGTGGTACAAGGGTGGCTTGGTAGCGCCTTACGCCGGAGTTCACTTGACGAGGAGATGGTGTGCGGCGGTCAGGCGTGGCCGGCATACCAAATCCGTAGGGTATTCTGGTCATGTAGTAGGTACGGGAGTCCTAGCTTTCCAAGAGAGCGGCTTGCCTACCTCTCTCTCTCTCTGCCCTTCTCTCTCCACCTGCCTCTCAGTCTCCTACATTTTGCTCGTTCGCAAGCTACCTCTCGGTAGGATGGGTGGGGTAGTATTAATTGGCTTACGAGGCGACACTCATTAGCACTTTGAGTACGAGGGGTTGAGCGGACAAGGGAGGTGAGAAACACCCTCCGGAGGCGTTGCTCGAGGCTACCTCGCGTCACGCGCCTTCCTACAGACTCTCTGCCTACCACCCGTTTCCATCGAGAGTCGTTCTTCGCCTCGAGGCGAGATAAAGAGAGTCGTGGTAATACCGTAGTCGAGTACTCGATATCGGCGAGTCATTTACGGAAAGGCCACGGTCTACACATTATTAGACTATGTTTTTATTTTTAATCGATCATTCTCCGCGTAGACTATATATCATCTTGGGATTAATTTGCGATGCTGCTAGATATCTAAAACGATATATCATTGTAAAGCTCGTTATTTCGTGGCGTAGCATTTTAATAAGAAAAATCGAAAGCATGAAGAACAGATTGGAAGACTATCGAAACGGCTATCACCCTTGAATTGTCTCTGGCGTTCTCCGTTTCATCGATAACACTCGTCGAACCACTCGGTGGTGTCTGAATGTAACAGGATGAAAAACGGAACGATCGATTCCCCGCACTCTTCCGGGATCGTTCTTGATTAAGTGTGATTCACTCGACGTTCTAAATACAACTCGACACGAGATAATCGAAACGAACTTTCAATTTGTTCGTTATCCAAGCGAGATACTCGATTTTTTTACCAATCTACACGAGTGCTTGTTTTCCGCGTTTCTCATATTCCCGGAAAGCATTCCTATATGCAGATTTCTGATTAATATGTTTAATTAACTCTATAAAAATGTGATATCCCTCAATGTACGACAATATACAATAAAGTGAGACATTTGTAAGAATAGGCTGACCTAAAAAAATTAAAAATTCTCACCGAAGTACTCAAGAAGTGCTTTTACAGAGCCAGTAATATCCCCGGTACAATAATAATCCATATTTTAGAAGTCAGTCTGCCAGTTCGTAAACCGCTCTTGCTCTTCTCTCCCTTTCATTCCGAAATCCTCTTCCTCTTACCGCCGGTAAAGCCTTAATTCGCACGAGTCGAGACGAAATTATGCAGAATCTCGGAGCGCAACGGGGCAACGATCTACATTTCAGCGTACGACGAAAAGATACGGGCGGCAAGATTCGCGCGGCGGGAGGGAAGAAGAGAATCAGGGATGGAAAAGGATGGCGGGGGGAGGGGGACGGATTGCGGCCATGGAATATTTCGTGGTTGTCTGTGGATTTGCGCCGTTGCGGTCAACCCGATACTCCGAACTCTCTCAGTAGATCCAATTTGATCGGAAGACCGCAACGTCTCTACGGCCGACCTGGTGTAGAAACGGACAATGTGTGTACGCCATGCACGAGATAACCCTTCGAAATGCTCAACCCCCCCCCCCTCCGTGCATCTCTCTGCTCTCGCAACCCACCACTCCACTCCACTCCGTCTCTCTTTCTCTCACTCATCTCTCCCCAATTCTACCTTTCTCTCTCCCTCTGCATATATATATGTATATATATATATATATATGTATATATTCCACACACGCACAACTCCCCGACTCCGGTAGTAGACAATGTTGCTCGATAAGGCATTGTTCCAGCGCGGTCTCGGGCTATACGAGCCTCACCAGGCTACATTATCATCCCTTCGCAACGTTACTGCCCTAAACTTCGCTCGTCTGGCACTACCTGGTCATACATATGCGCATCGCAAACGCGCTTTCTTTTTGTCCGCGTACGTAAACGTTACTGCTTTCGTAAAACTTGACAAAATAGAAATGAGATAAGTATCACAACACTTCTACAATTGGACAAATTTCCATTAAGATTTTTAAACTATATACATAAATCAACAAACAAATTGACATAATTTCATAATAATTAATAATGATCCTATTACGTGAGACTAATATCAGGTAGGACACAGAAAAAAACTTATTCACTAATTCTTTCGTAAAATAAAGAGTTTAAAAAGAGAACATATACCGAGTTTGACAGTTTAAATCTTTGCCGCACTTAATACGTTGCAAAACAACATTGTCATTGTTCATCGATATTTAATCATCGCCCCGTCAATCATTCTGAATTTTGTGAAACTGTTCACGCACACATATGTCATTGAGTTTCCATGCATCGTGTTATATCACGCCCTTGCCTCAATTAAAACGTAGATTCACAATTCATTCCCTTTGCCGGCCGAATCATTTCGTATATTGTTGCTCCGCGCATCTGACGCAATAGGGGCCGGCTACTACGGCAAATTTTAATGTCGATAGAAGCTTTCCACTTCATACATATGTATGCGCGCATCAGTATGAATAATCCTTCACATTGGCTACAGCTATGACCATAGAGGAGCCATCATCCATCGTCATATCGTTAGAATAGTAAAGATAACACCTGTCAGTTCCGTCAAGCGCCCGAATATATTATAACGTATGACCGAATTTGAAAATCCAATTATGCAATATTTTTAAATATCATCTCGGCGTAGACGTTTTCACGCTACTACTTTTCAATTTCAAATCAAAGAGATGTTAGATAAGACCCGGCAGTAGGGAAAAATAGTCGTAAAAGTATTGAGATGATAATCGCTGAAGCAACCTAAGCCGGAGAGTAAGCTGCGTCACGTTCTCGCGCGCGATTTGCATTCACACATTAGAATTTGGCATCCGCTTGGAAACGACGCACTATTACATGGCGGGTTCGCATTCATAGGTAATGAACCGCGCGTGAAGGTGCTCGCGTCCTCCCCAGGCTATTCAACGTAAAGTGGAAGAAGGAAGAGAAGAAATCGCGCACGATTGCAGGAATACGCGGTGACGGCTCGCGAGCGAGGTATTTCCCCCCTCGGAGTCGAGCAGGAAATCCACGTTCGCAACTGCACGAGCGCGAGCATGCACGCATGTCATATTATTTTCCATCGACGTATCGCCGCTGCCAAAGGCAGCATCGGTGTATATACGCATAATTTTTCAATTTACCGTCGGAGAGCCGACCGCAATCATGCGACGCGCACATGGTGCCCGCCTACGACAATATACGCCGGCCTTCGCCGACGACGCGGTCTCCGGGCGGGAAAACGACCCGAGAAACGTGTCGAGATGGTATCGACAATAATCGCAATAATTGTAAATTCTAATCGTGGATCAATGAAGCGTTAATGAAGTTTCCGTTAGTCTCCGGGACTCGTATCGATAGTGACTTAACATACTGTACACCAACACGGCCATATACATTCGCATTCTTATCAAGAGCGGAAACGCGGCTTGTTGAGGAAGGAGGCTTTACGAAGCGTTGATAAATCGAGCTCGCCTGCACGCCGCCGCTTAATGTACGCCCCGATATGGAGGCCCCGAAGGCGGAGACGAAATTGGTTTTGCGCGACGACGACAACGACGACAAACTGGATTTCCCCCGACAAACAAAACAGATGCATCGATAAAACTTTGTCGAGGGCGTATCGCACGGTATTTTTAACGTCGAACACGTTGCATGTTAGCCCAATAAATACTTTCGACCCTCATTGCATTCGCCTACTTGTAGTCTGATATGAATACTATCTGATATAATACTGAAAATTAAATTGACGACTGTACAAAGAGAAACGTAAAATTGTAAATTATTTTGTAAATAAGATATACGCATAAATTTGGATTTAAAAGAGTTTTAGTTTTATATTACAAAGCTACATGCATTTATAAAATATCTAGACTCCATTGTCAATGCATTTGACATTTTTGTATAATACTCAAATACGGCCATCAACATTTTTAAAGAAATATGCGAGAATCATAAAAAATTTTGCAGACATGTCTACAGTAGCGAAGCATTCAAGATATTTGTTCATAATCATATCGGTTTTCGTATCAAGAATCGTGAAGTATCGCATATTTACAGAGTCGACCTGTCCCACCGCGGTTTGCTCGGCGCGTCCACTGAAATATACAAGGTCGGATAGAATCTTCTATTCCACGTAGAACGGCCGGACGAGGGTGGCGTAGCGCGCGCGCGGGTTCTCGAACATTACATATTGACGAGTCTGGAAGGTTTCGTGGGGCAAGGCACGGGTACGGATGGAACGACATGACGCAAGAGCGGAAGTCCAAAAGAAGGAAAAGAGAGAAGAAGCGGAAAGGAGAGGCGACGGTGGAAGGAAAGTCGCTCGGCCGGAGAGAATCTTCCGTAGTGCGGCCACGTAGTCGCCGTTTGTCGATCGTACCGCAATAATTCCTTATTGCTCCTCCAACCCCTAACCTGACCCTAACCCTAACTCCTTCTTTTCTTTCTCGGCGCTCCTCTTCCTCTCCTTCTTCTTCGACATCTTTCCCTCTTCCCGCGTCCTCGTTTCTGTCCCCGCCGCGTTCTGCTACTCTCATCCACCTCACGTCCGACCGCCCTTCCGCATCCAATCCTTACCACCCCTCATCATCTTCTACTTTCGAAAGGGTTGCGAGGATTAACGGAAAACCATTAAATCTCGCACGATCGAAGGATCAAGCGGACAAAACGATAACGTGCCTCGTGCCATAACGCGCGCTCTAGTTCATGAGTCGCCTTCCCCCCTCCCCCCACCCTTCCTATACCGCTAAAAGTAATAATCTCCCAAAACGAGTTATATACTTTCTTCTGAGGACTCGCTTATTTCGGACCGTCTCAAAAATAAAATGGATTTTATAGAGATGATTTTTCCACCTATCCAGAAATTGTACAGGATAAAGATTCAATTTCATACCAACATCCAATAAAATCATCGTCAACTGATATAACCGAACAAAAAATTGTTTTCTATATTACGGACTTATAATTAGGATTCGGAAATTTTTTAAATTTTAAGTACCTTAAAACAGTTGTAAAAAACTGTCTGTCCCATTAACGTTCAAAGACATTTATGAACATTGAAGGATATATTTGAGATTTGCATACATGTTTATAGCAAAGTCAACGTGGTAGTATCGCGGTCATCATTGAATTAGTTAAAAGACTATTAATGACTCGCTAATAACCAAGCGCATTATGACATATTGATCGTAGGCGTGGATCCATAATAGCTTCCTACGCCATACTACTACGCGCCTGTCAAACACATCAAATGTGAAGGACAACCGGACTGACACTGAATATGAATCGACCGCAATTATTACCGTTTTCACAATTTTTGAGAATAATATTGCTGTCTTTTAATTCAAGTAGACTAGATTATTCGTTTAAAATTGTAATACCTCCATGATAATTGAAAATAAATGATCACATTTATGAAAGGATAAAAAATGCAAGTTTTACTTACATTAACGCAGGCCAAATAACCAAGCCCAAATAACAAAGACATCGACTCACCTGAAACAAAAAGAAATCGATATGGTTAGTACGAATGACATATATAAGGTTCTCTCTCTTTAAATAGAATAATTCATAAAAAAAACTCTCATCATTTTTAGCAGGACATTATATTTTAATCGAATTAAAAGGGCAATATTAATAAAATATAATAATAGTCAAGACTAAAAACTAAATTTCTCTAAAAGTCATCTATTATTCGTTATCTGTTCATTTTATGTTACAGTCGCTCCTGCAAACTCAAGCCGAACGTGCCGGAAAGATGTTCCGAAGTTATGGCGGAACAGCCGCGAACGCTATCAAGGATACCGTGGCGAGGCGTATGTTACATGAAGCTATGTAATTACAGTCCGGGCCGATATTTTCTCATAAACGTCACTTAACGCTCCGTGGCGGCACCGTTTGCCCAACAACGTCGTCCTCTCGAGAAGCGCATGCGACGTCGGTAGCCGCTGACTTTGTCGTCGTTACTGGCCATTGGCGCCGGGAAAGCTTGCCGACCGTCAAGTCACCGCAGAAACTTATTCCCCCGTTCTATTTGTAAATTAAATACGGTATCCTCTACAATTCTCGCCGTCTTACGCGAACTGAGTATGAGATATCACGAGCTGCAAGTGAGACGGACGCACTCGCCGTCATTTATCGTGCGCATTTGTCGGTACGTGTGCTGGAACGTGACAAACAGCTTTTAATCTCAACCTACAATGTTCTCATGACTGAAACCGAGACTGAAACGAGAACAATTTGACTCCACCGTAGAGTTGCGAATCGTGGCATTTTCGTACCCCTGACGTCGAAAACTTTTACAATCTAGTATTCTAAATTCATACGTATTATTGGAAAGCCTGACATTGACGACGTTGTAAAATTTCTAAATCATTGACTTCATCTCGCCACTATTTTCGATCGCCGCATTTCGAAATAACGCGCAGAACTCTGGACAAATTTAGCAAAAACGGCGAAAAGAACGCTCGGCAGGAATAAACGCTTAAAGGGCAGCAAGTGGATTTTTCTTCGATCGGTTATTACGACATCACCCGGTGTACTCGAGAAAACGGTCGCGTCTAACCGCCACACTGAGCGGCGGTTAGGTCACGTTGTCGTCGTAGGAAATATAGATGATAAACTCGGGAAATATGGCTGGGATTCTTGCAAATTGCAAGTTACAATAACAAAGTGGCTGTTCCGGCGCGACGCTCGTAACTACACTTCAAGCAAGTATTCTCGCGCCAGGTACGTGGTATTAAAAATACAAGCGTTATAAGCTGTAGCGAGTGCACACATATTAGATTATCGCGCACCTATGTACAACAGCGGACTTTCAAATTTCTAAATATGGAGCGAGACTCAAGAGAGTGTCATATACACGATGACATTAAAACTTTCGAGAAAAGAAATGATAACAAATCCGTAAAATTTCTTTTAAATATTTCACATCGTCCCAACGGTCAAGATCGGGAATCTCGATCCTTTCGCCAAGTCCGTCACTGCGCCGCAAAAACAATGCAAAATTAAAAGTGGAATCAGAGAAAAAAAAAATTCCGCGCGATTGTCGAAAACAAAGTTTGTCGTAGCGTAGGCGACGGCATACTCTTTTCCTAACAGATAAATTGCGCTGCACTTCAAGCAACTTCGCCGCGAGCTCGATTACGTAACGATGAAACATTTTATCGCGCGTGGGTACGGGGAGTGCGTCATGTTCCATATCCGTCCTAACAAGGCTGGCCTTTATGTTGCCCGCGTTACGACGGTGGTGACGAGCGCGTTCGATAAAAATGTTGAGCGAGATCGATACCTGTCATCGCCACGTCGCGTAGTTGTCGATATCGGCGACCAACGCCGATAGGTATTTGGGGAGAATTGACATTTTGTAAAAATGATCGCGCACATTCCGGCGCGTACCCGGCTGTACCGCGAGCGTCGCTTCGAAAAATCGCATCGTAATGATCGAAGTTTAAGTCGCAATATCTGTCGCTTCTCTCTTATGCGAAACAACGCACTCGCTCGATATATCTCGGCTTAACTGTCAATTCCTAATGAGCTGTCAGTGCTTCGTACACAGATTTCAAATATAAAAGAATTTTCAGATCTTTAGATCAAAATAGCTCGTATCAATTATTTATCTCTTTTTTTACTTTAAATAGTGATTTAAATATCTTTGCAACTTAAACAATGAATTCAAGCATCAATAGAGAAGGATGGTAAAGGCCTCACTGAACGATAGAACATGATCGACCATAAAACTAGTAGTGTAAGTACTTTTAAAAATGTCATCGTGACGCACAGATACAGTTACGCGAATTGTTGCAACGTTTCACATTTAAGTGCGAAATGAATAACAAGTGCCAGATTCGATTTTGTAATACAGCGAATACATCATTCTAATAGCCAGCATATCCGCTGCGAACACTTGGACCAACAAGAACAGAAAACATAGCCAAAATAGCCATAATACATTAATCACATCTACGTAACAGCTGACCATATTTATAATTTATCAACTGTGCTATGCGGTGTACCAAGAAGTATGTCGTGGATATGTCAGAGACACATTCGTCCCAACTTTATCGCTCGGTACACTGACAACAATGTCTCATTAATATGTCAACTCGCCGGATTAATTGGATGGATCGAAACTAGGGAGGTGAACGAGCATTCGACACTTCTATCGATACGCAACGTTCCTATTAACAGTGCAAACAATTTGCATCATTATCTTTGACTAAAACTAATTGCGATCTAATCACAGTGACAGTATTATCACCATCGCATCAATACCTATCGGCATCTGCCGATCGATCAGCACTGAGTCATTTGACTACTAGGAATTTCGAGTTTCCACTCGATGACGTAATCGTTACCGAAAGCATTTCATTACGCGCATATTTGTAAACAAAGGAATCCGAATATCTCATCATTTAAAAAGCTAGAATATACCTACAGAATATTGATGGAAAAGAAAATGAAATATCAATGCGTCCAAAATGAGAGAATTAGTTATTCGTGATAATAATACAAACAAATAAAATTAAATCCGCTCTTAAAAATATTTTAGTTTATAAATATTAAAAAAAAATCAGAGAAGCAAAATATTTTCTATTTCGTAGATTATTAAATAAATGAAGTCGATTCGTTGTATTTCCACCAGACTGCAGCACGAACAAGAGTGCTTAGTCTTATAGAGAACGACATTCGGTTCCTTCATTTCTTGTTGTACAGCAAAGTCGGGAGAAAAAGAGAAAATTTCGCACACCGAGGAGAAGGAATTTCGACAAACAACGAAGACAAGAAACAAGGTAGCGAGAACGAAGGACGACGGCGAAGAGTTGATACAGCGGTGGCATTGCTGTGTCACGCCATTACAATTTGCAATTATTACATTTCCCGGCAAATGGATTGCGCTCGTGGCCCGCTGCATCCTAGGAAAGAGGAGCTGCGGACGTGATTGCATTGGGGATTTCGCGATACGACTTTACGGTCCCAGATATGATCCCGACGAAAAATTCGTCTGATGGCCAATAAAGCTAAGTGGCATACATGTGAGTGTAGCACATTCATACGTGTGTATTTATGTGTGTGTGTGTGTGTGTGTGTGTAGGTGCGATGCGAACGTGCGACGAGCTCGCGCGCCGTATACGTTAACGAAACAGTAGCGCGCCGGATGAGTTATCGGTATTACTTTTATCGTTCGGCCGACAACTTCGCCGTACGCTACGCTATATTCCTTTATTGGAGGAAAGTCCGTGGAAAATGAAGAAAAATGCACTCCCGAAAGGTTACCTTCAAGAAAGCGCTGAATATCAACGGCGAACGGACGGAGAAGACAAATAATGAACCGAAAGAAACAAATATACTTTAATATATGTAATCCACTCTTGAAAAAGGTATGTCAAGTCGATAGTCGCGTTTTATTGCTACCCTCTTCTCGCAACGTTGGTTGATCTTACTACCCGTTTCGTGAATACTTGTCATGACGAACATTGTGCATTTCAATATTTCGTATGTTAAAAGAATTAGTAGTCACATAAAAAAATTTCATACTTCTTTGCTTGACAATAAATAAAATTAATATTATAATTATGTAAGCAATATTAAAGACGCATTTGATTTTATTTGACAGGAACAATTACGCAAAATTATTTCCTTTCTTCTTATGCGAATATTTGCGCATTTTACACTTTTAAAATAATTCTCGCAAATAGAAAAATGAAATATCAAAGTCTTGAATTATTTGTAAATAGTGATCCAGAAGTATAAATATGCGTTAAATAATCCACGTCAGTACATAATAAGTTAAAAAACGAAACCAGTTGAGCAATAAAAATCAATATGAAATGAGTTGAGCAATAAAAATAATAGCTCAATCCGCATGCGGATACGTGTATTACCTTGAACGCGTTAACTCTGTTCGATGTAAATATTTAACTTTAATCGCTCACAGCTTTGAAACTATTACATTGGTATTTCCGTGTTGAAATTTTTTCAATCTTACTTAATCCATGCAATTAAAAATATGTAAATCAAATATTAAACATTTAATATAATAATACGATCCTATATTTCCGTGCTTCTGAAAATATAATATCACATAAAAATACGATAATTGCTATAACCGTTCATTTTTATGTATGACATTAAGTGCAGGTATCTTCCACGTGCAGGTTCCATCGCAACAATCGCGTTTCAACTGACTCGCGAACGGCTCGCAGCCGTCGCTCCGGTCGACTCGCAGCAAATTAGATTAACGCGAATTAGCGAGCCGTATTCCATGCCGCCGGATAGATTCCAGCATCAGCCAGTAGAAAAGGGTGGCTAGGTTACGAGCCATCTACCACCATTGGGACGGCTACCATCGCCCTTACTACCACGCACACACGCACTCGGGATGTGCTGCAAGTCTACCGTTAACACCACCAAACTACCCAACGGCATTGCCACCGCTTCCGCTTGCTGGCAGAAAGAGCGAGAGAATATAAAATACGTGCGCGAGCAAGGGTGTGTAATTATCACGACTACGATATCTATTCATCTCCAGTTTTCGTGGCGGACAAAAATATCCATCTTGAGAGAAAGAAAAGAACTCTCTTCTCGCGGGTAATTCGTACTAAAGTATCGTGCGTGCTATGTTATTATATAAACTACTTGCATTGCAATTAAGATAATTCAAAAGTCTAGGAAATAATAAAAAGGTTAAATGAGAGCGCGATTGGCCACATAGGAGTCACAACCATCATAAAATATGAAGTACAGAGATTTATACGACATGTACGAAGAAAAATAATGTGCAAAACGTGTGCGGACATACTTTCTCTGCGTGAATGCCGTGAAACCACGCCAGCCGTTTATTTCGACAGAAACAAGTTATATTCGCGAAGAAGTGTAAATAACGCGGAACGATATCTAACAATTAACGGAACAATAATTACATTAAGACAATTACCAGACAACACAATGTAATTTTACATATACATTCGAATGTGTTAATTTGAGAAATTCTTGCTAACTTGGGAATAAATAAGTTTCACATTATTTATTTTATTGTATTTTATAAAATTAAAAATCATTAGCGGAAATCTTCAAAAATAATAGAAATATTTCGTGGAATAATTCCACGATTATCATCCATAGCCATATAATAACATAGTGCACGAAATAGCGAGCGAGAATGACAGCCAGCTTCGTGGTTCCGACAATTAAGAGAGTCAGGAATAATAGAAAGGGTTAACGAGAAATGAAGACGGGCGGAAGAAGTGCCGATGCTACGCAAAGGAGCAAGAAAAGCGTTGAAAATGAAAATGAGTAGGAAGAGTAAGGTAAATTCAAGTATCTGCGGAAAAGCGGGAGAGAGAAAGAAAAGCGAGACGAAGAGGGATGTAAAGAAAGAGGATGAGAGTTTCGCTGAATCAGTTGATGGAACAAGCGGAAATGGAATGTAACTCGATGCTACGATTCTTCCTAATAACGTTTCCAGTGTTTCCAACGCGTTAAATGACTGCTACAGTGATTTTTATCACGCGGGCTTTATTTCGTTCGTTTGCTCGTTGCCCGAATCGAAGCGCTAATTGCGATCACCCCGTGCGTTCACGTTTCCCTTCTATCGCTATCTCTCTTTCTCTTTGCCTCTCTTCTTCCCTCCTCCAATTTTTTTACACGGGATGACAGAACGATGAGTGCAATAAGTTGAGTTTTCACGAGCGTTATTAAGGTTGAATCAACGGCGATCGTTAAACACGCCATTAATTTTAACTATTCGCGTCCTGACAAATTAAAAATATTCTTCATTGTTTGCATAACCAAGCAAATAAATGAGTATGAATTAACGCAATACGCTTTTGTAATATTATATTACGTTATATTTAAACATAAAAGACATCGGCAGATATTGCGGTGACAAATTGCTATTGTTTATGCAAATATCTAAAACACTCGCTTATTAAAAATTACCGATTAAATACAGAGATATTTGCAGAATGTACAATTTACAGCTTTGATGATAATATTTCGCAAATTATTCACAAAAAAGAGATATTACTTAAATTTGTTTTAATTCCTTATTCTTACCAACAAACGCGTGCGAAATTATCGATAATATGATAATCGATAGTGGTGAAAGAGAAAAGAAAAATACAAACTTGAGGAAAGAGGCGAAGTGTGACGATGAATAAGGTGAGTAATGCGCGCGAGCACACTGCGGACATAATCCACCTGGTTCTTACTTCCCATAGTTCCGCACATATTTGAACCCTTTCATAAAGTCAGCGGGTGGGGAACAAAAAACAGGAATACGAGGAAGAGAGAGAGAGAGAAAAAGAAAGGAGGAGGGACAATGTAAATGCATGAAAGGATACGAATAGCCATCCTGCCGTTCTTTCCTGCAAGTCACGGCGTACAAACCCTCTCACCTGCGTAAACTTTCGCGGGAAGTTAAAAGAATCAGTTCCCAATCTCTCTGTGAAAAACCGGAGAGAATTATCAAAAAGTAAAAGAGAAACTATTTCTATTACTCGATAAGTATAAAAGTGCACAAAAAAAATGAGCAAACAATTCATATAATTTATACAGCCCTGTTTCACACGTTCGCCACCTCTAATATTCATCTTGAAAAAAGAAAAAAGAAGACTCAGATTATATCTCTCTACATCTTTCATAATTTAAATTTTCTAATGTTTGAAATCAGTTTCGAGGTTTTGAGTTCACAGTATGCTTAAAATAGCAATGTTATTTTCAGGACATACATTTCTCCACATTTGTGCCCGTTTTATCGCGTTGATCCGATAATTCGTCGAATACCTCACCCGATGTAAAAAGGGCAAAAAAAAATGCGAGCGAGCTGCGAAAAGAGGTGAAAAAGGCAAGAAAGGTTACAGCGAAGAGAGGAAGGAGGCACGAAGAACGAGATAAGTAACATACACCCCAGTACTCTCGGCGGCATCCAGCCGGTTTTTGCAACGCTTAGTCCCACGCGCGGGGATGCGCAAAAGAGGCAGAAAAGGACCAAAAAAGCAACGGCGACTGCGAAAAAAAGCTCACTCGGTTATCCGACGAGACGTTTCAGTATAATATGGCGCGTGTACACAAGATGTATCAAAAGCCGCGTATCTCCCCTTAGTACCAGAATCCTCTACGAATTAGGAGTCGAATCTTTTTGAAGGGGAAAACCTCCGTTAAATAACGCGTACACAATTTCAATCCTAACAATTTTATCAAATAATTTAGCAACCAAATAAATTAGCATCGTATTAAAATTAAATTCATTTGTAATTCTTCAGCAAATAAAATTGAAGAAAATGATAAAAAAATAGTAAAATATTCTGCTATTTATTTGTATTCCAGAAACTTTAATTCATCAAACTGCTAGAATTTTCAGTATAACGCCTCGATATATCTCTCGAATTATGTAACGCGTATCTAATGAGAAAATCCATGATATTGTATTTGTCAAATACAATCATAATTAATTATAATTAAACACACGCGCTCGAGTTAATACTGTCTTACGCTTCGGTGTATGGAAGCATTATCAAACGCGCGATCGGCGCGAGTCGTTGTCATTATATCAATTACGTTATGCCAAGAGTAATAGCACGTTAGGTGAGCGACTGAAAGTAGCACTGACAGATAAGCAGCTCGTCGACAAGCAGTTACGTGGATAATAAGAGGTACACGTTGATACCAATGAAGAAACATCACCGTGCTTTAACCGTTACGTATTATATATATAACTATTAGCGAGTATCTTACATAATCAGCCGATATTCCTCGTTGAATCCTCACGCATTGTACTGTGTACATGAAAGTAATGCCCTGGCAGCACGTTAAAGAAAGCTGTTCAAACATCACTAATACGAATAAATTCAGTTAATACTCGCGACAAATGGTAAGATAATAAAACAATCATGGACAACATTGTAGCTGCCTAACTTAAAAAAAAAATAAGGCAAAATATTTTTAATCGCTCGAGCAGGAGGCATCGGAAGAGAAAGCGACAGTTACGAAAGCGAAGCCTCTTGCGAACCAGGCTCTCGGCTCTTCGACCGTTTCCTATATGGATGATCTCATTAGCAACCAATGAGACGTATGCTCGTAACGTACCGCGCGCAATGTGACGCAACGCGCATGAATTAATGAGTCAATTGCACGTTCGCCGCGAGGATAAATCTTCTCGGATCTTCCACAATTAGTGTCAGTTAACCGATTCTCCGACGAGACGCGCGATATACTTCGATCTCTCTGACATGTAAAAGATGTGCCGTGTGTGTGTGTGTGTGTGTGTGTGTGCACAGACGGTTCATTAGAAAAATTTAATTATATCTCCGTGCCGACGAGCGGAATCATCCATACATACGTGAAATCACATACGTATACATTAAAGTTGAGAATAATTCTCAAATATATAATTAAGTTTAATTCTCTTATCTCCAAATGGAACTTTTCCCAATTTTATTGACTTTATCAATAAATGGAAATATCCATATACATAATACTTACAATTAGAACGTGAATCTATAAAATTTCGAAATTTATTAATAAAGTAAGATGTAACAAAATACACGTGCATTAATCAGATTATCAGATTATTATCCATGAAATTAGTAATTATCGCGAATCGCGTTATTTAAATGCAGTCCTGATTTTGTCAAATTACGCGATACCTCAAAATGCTATTGTCCCTGATAACATTCGTGTCACAGTCCATTTCGTTCCTTGACTCGATCCAACCGCGAAATTACTTTCGGGAACACCAGCACTGACGCGCGCGCGAGTAACGACGAATCAGAACAAAACCCGCGAGTATCTCGGGCTCGCTCGCTTTCGGTGGGATGGCCCTCTCGCCTAGCGGTGCGGTCGGAGGGGAGGGGGGGGGACGAGTATTTTCTAGCGCGTTGTTACCCCGGATTATGGCGCGCGTCTTCAACCCCGAGAGGTTATACGGCTGGAAGTTGAATAGTCTGCGCAAAAGTTCCACCACCGCAGAACTCCTCCCTCGTTAATTCCAAAGTTTCGCGAATCTCTAGTCTCTCCTTTCGTCTCTCTCTCTCTCTTTTTTTTTCCTCGTCCAAAGAAGAACACCCACCGCCTCTCGTCCGCCTTATATCCGTCGCATTTGTACGAGCGAGGGAGAACTCCCTTTTACAAGCCAGATGTAAGACAACTGTCGGGGAAGTGGATCATCCGTTTCGCGTTAACACCGCCGGATCCGAGCATCATAATCGGGAAGCGCTTGCAAGAGCGGAAGAGACGGAATACGTCTCGACAAGCGGGTTACTACAATGGCGGACATACTCGCGCGGTACGCGCGCCCGTTTATCGAACGTCGAAGAACTTACCTCGTTACCCGCGATCGCGCGAACGCGACTCCAATCTCGCGACGACAAGCTGTCTGCTGCTGAATCCGGCATTCTCGATCGTCACTCACTCGCGCGTGAAACTCATTTTCGACTCGAAAGAACGCGTTTCGGGAAAACGCGCGCAGGCAATCGCGCGCGAGACGAACACGTAACTGACTGCGTAGTCAAAATCGAAGCGGCACGAAGCGCGAGCGCGGCAACTTCACGCCGCTACGCGAATAGTCGATGCTGTTCACTCGCCACTATCAAGTGTCTCGATTGCTCCGAAAAACGGTTCATCTGATGCTTCCGGGAACAATGCACTTGTAAAACGAGCGGAAACGGCGGAACGATAATCTTTACATGCAAGTTATCGCTAAGGCTAGGTACGCGAGGTTATACACGTCGGTTACCGAATATTAAAGAATTTACTCGTCACACGACCGCGCGACACGCGGCGACAAGTCCGTCTGTCACTAAATTCGGCATTTTCGATCGTCACCCGCTCGCGCGTGTTACTCACTTCGATTCGAAAAGATACATTTCGGGAACGCGCAGGCAATGGCGCGCGAAACAAACACGTAAGTAACGAGGGATGTGCGACGTGACATGCAATCGAAACGTTCGATATTTTTTATCGATTAATCGATTATTAACTGCCGACGTTTTCGAGATCCGACATATCGATATTCGATTTTTTTTAATCTATTATCTATAAATTCTATAAACTTGCAAACAAAAATTAAAAAATGTTATAAAACATTAAAAATTGTTTATTAATGATCAATAAAATAAATTTTATGATAAAAAATTGATTTATTTTCAAATTTTATATAAAGATATTAATATAAAAAAATATTAAAAAAGTAATTAAAATAATATAAAAGTATTTAACAATTAAAAAACAAATAAAATCGATACATCGATTCTTCGATTTTTTTTATAATAATCGATTACTTGGTATTAATTTTTTTCATTTTTGTCAGTACTTTTTATATCGGTTTTTTTTTAAATCGCGCATTCCTACACGTAACTAATTGCGTAGCTAGTCGAAGTAATATAGCGGACGCGCCAATATTGTTATCACAAGTTATGTTATCATAGTCGGTAAATCTTTTTATAATTAAATGTCATATTCTTTAGGATTTTATTCGAAATTCAAACAAATGTTAATAAATTGAAATAAATGTTTTTTTTGTCCCGTAAATAGTTTGTGTTTCTTTCCTATTTTTAACTTTAATATTAAAATAGCAATTTATACTTGCTTTAGATAAACAGTCGATTTATGCAATCGTTGTTTGAATAATTGAGTTTAAAGATAATCACGTTTGAAGTTTATTAAAGTAAGCAGTTGAAATGTAATAGAAATAAACGAAAAGGCAGGCCAATCTCCCTTTTTAATTTCTGATACCGCATAAATGAAAGCGCATGAAAAGCTGGTATCGCGAAACATTTCATCGCGTCGCGTAACGCGAACGCACGTACGGGGTGAAAAATATTTTTATGTCCGCCACCGGCGAAACTAGTTATTAGTCACGTGGCGAAGGGTTGCAGAGAGCGTGGCGGAATGAAGTGGCGCAGAACGTGCATCACACGCACACACGCGTACGCGAGAAGAGAGAAAGAGAGAGAGAGAGAGAGAGAGAGAGAGAGAGAGACCCAAACGCGAAAGGGTGATAGGTCTAGGGGAAAGGGGAGAACGCGGTAGCTCGCAATTTGCGTAATTGAGCCCTGAATTATTTACACTGTCGGGTGCGTCATACTTCCACTCGGTAATAACTGACAGCCTGGCGTAAATGCGAAATCGGTTGACATTTAGTACACCCAAAATTACGACGATCACCAACGGCAGGAGCGCGCCATTGTCTGCGCTCACATCGAAATGGTGCATGCATATATACGAGCCTACTGGAATTTCTCTTTTTTTCCCCCCCGTTTGCCAAACAAAGCAGCCTCGATGCCGATGAATTGGTATTCGAAGCGCATCAAAAAGTTTCCAATTTCAGCGAGGTTATTTTCTCATCGAGAAAAATATTTCGATCGTAAGCTCTATTTCAAGATGGGCACGAAATTTCATCAATACAGAAAAACCATATTGCTTTAAAAAAAAAAAATCTTTTCTCTCTCGTATTGTCTCTTCGTCATTAATTTAATTGCAAACGTCGCTGACTGAATCGAGGAAAAGGAGTTAAATTGCCTTTGGGAAAATGACCGACTCAAAGTGAGATGCAACGCCACGGTTGATCTTCGACGTCTTTCGTGGCAGAGCCGGCTCTAAAGCGAAGGCGCACGTTAAGCGGAATGTTAAAGCAATCAAATCGTATTTATAGAGCGGACACGATGTTTACTCGGGTCCTTGAAGAAGCCTCGTTTACTTAGCAAGTCACTTAGCGGCTGTGCGACAAGCGAATTCGCTAATCTGAGTTCGGAGTGCGGAATCTAAGCGCGCGCGCGGGTACGGTAATGCACTCCTCTCGACAGGCTCTCGTCGAGCCGCGCGCGAGTCGCGAGATTAGCCGTTCTGTCATGCAAAGTGCCCGGGAGCTGCGACTATCTGACGCCCCGCAACTCGGTTTGCCTTCTTCGAGTCCTATGTCGCGAACAGGTAAACAGACGAGTTAAACGCGCTCCGCGCAAATCTCTGCCGTCCGTCAAGAAGCGTACGCGAACGTCACCGAGGGTCGCTAATCTCAGCCGTCTTGCGCCATGTATTAACGCTTTATGCACCGTAAATAATGTGGAATCTCAGAAAAGGGACCGAGACGCACGTAGCCGAGCCGAGGAGAAATCGGGCGAACGTGCGCGGTGTGCGAAGCACGGTATGAAGATACGCGGAAAACTGAAAGCAAGAAAAAACGAAATTCTCCACCCGCTGCAAATATTCATCTCGCAATCTCGCGCCTTCCCCCGTGTTGCCCCTCCCGCCACCGCCCTCGTCTAAACATATTGCGATGCCTCGCACGGATATTTCGGCACAACGAATATGGAAACGGGGAGGAGGCAAATGAACAGCGCAACGTGGCTACAATCACAGCGGAGAAATAGCACGAAATCCAAATAGCACGGAGAAACCCGAGAGAGATAGAAATAAAGATATATAGATAGATAGGAAGAGCTCATGCGAAATTTGGTGCAATCTCTAGCCTAAGATTCACAGATAAAATGCATCGTCCGGTTTAAATAGCGATCAAAATAACCATTTGGTGGACGGTGGCATTAACGTTGGATATCGTCAAAATTTGATTGGACGTCCTCCTTTAATCTACAAACTAACTTAATTATAGTAGAAAATAAGGATTTGATAAAAAACGAATGCAGCACACGTTATAAAAATTGTACCGCGTAGAGAGAAACGTTTCTCTCTCTCTCTCTCTCTCTCTCTCTCGAAAATCATGATTTATAATCTAAAAGCAGCAGGTATTATTTAACGAGCACAAGCAATCTGTGATGTTAGTTGCGACCGTATGAAAAAACCAGATGCCCAGAAATCACGTTTTATTCGAACGGTAGTTGGAACGCAGATGAAAACCACGTGCAGAACGAGTAGCCGCAAATGGCGTAGGAAATTTGTTTCTGTTATCGCGCTCCCCTATCGCGACGTCCCTCCACTCGATGCACTGTCAAAACGAGTCACTGTCCATTCGGATCGATAGCCTATTTCCTCGTCAGGGCTTCCCGATTAACCGCTCGCGCAGCAGCAGGATTTCGACGACTGTCACGCGGAAAAAGGTGAAGGCTCGATATTAACTGCGAAATTCGAATCAATAAATGGGCTTCGGCTCTGGCCACTCGCATCGGTATTGTCCATGTTAGGGCGACGTTGCGCGTCACATCATAGATCAGAAACAATTCGGGAGAGCTCGTGATAACATAACATTTTTTTCGTCCGCGTGGTGTTTAGAGAGATCTCTCTCGATCGACAGGAACAATACCTTCAAATTCGGCACACTGGTGATTGAATCCAGCTGTTATTTGTTGCGTTATCGGAACTGTTATCGTTCTAACAGTTATCTATATAGCATACGGTAAAATAACAGATGTCTATAAAGTGTCAAGTGCTTTACAATGTTTTTCAATGTTAGTTCGCGGCAGGTCAACCTGAAATTCTCGTAAATCAAATTGAGAATTATCCATAAACATTATACTCGAACAGCGTGAGAGAATAGATATTCCTCTTCCCGAAATTCACAACATTTTCATTATCAATCAAGATGACGTGCCACCGCTCAGAATAGAAATTGCTGCCGCGAAATACTACCCAAGCATTTCGGAATATGCACGACTGCAACGACGGCTGTCCGGCAAAATCGAGAGAACAATAAATTCGCGGATGATTCGTTTACAACGCCAATGTAAACCTCGAAAGCTCTAGCTCTATGTAACGCCTATAAACGTGCAAACGTAATCAACACACGTGGAGGCGCACGTATGTACGTGGACAACGTGCAACATCGAGCCGCGCGGTTACGTACAAAAGCTTATTCGCCAGAATATTTATTTACGGTCGTCGGGCTTTCGGTCGAACCGCGAGAGCCGTGCAGTGGAACCGTGGAAACGCTGGATGAATTTTCAAACAATTTCGCCGCAGTAACGACGACGGACGTCGCCATTGCCGCGCGCCGTCGGAGAGCGTCGACTCTGCGGAGGGGTTTAGTCAGCTGATAGACAGCACGATGAGCCGGTACGTGCTCGGAGAGAGGGGTTGTTAATGGAAAGCCATTGTTCTCTAATCAAATCATTTGCTCGACGCTCGGAAGAGAGTAGAGAGACGAGGGACGACCGGGGAAAACGCCGGTTCCGAATGCTCGAGAGCAGGTGTTCCCGTGATCAACCCTTCCACTCATCTCATCACACCGATCCGCATCGCTGTCTTATTTGTTCTTAAACAAACGGCCACTGGAGAACGTCACTGCCCATCTTTATTATCTTCGATTTGACCGTACGAACGAAACTCGCGCAATGATTGAGTCGAATTCGTAAATTGATATCATCAAGAAACGACAAATACATTTTATTAATATTAATATAAAAGTACATTTTAACTTATCCAATGTATTATTTTTCTTTTCTCATTTTTTAAATATTAATTAGGATTTAAATTTATTTTTTTAGCCGTAGGAACAACAATTCTTTTATAATTAATGCCGTGACCGTTCGTTTCGATTAAATTTATTCTCGAAATCTCTGTATAATTGCACTTGTTATATCATAACTGCAACGTACACTGTTTATACTGTTTCTCATAATTTCGTGACTTTTACTACTACACGAAATACGTGAAATACATTGAAAGTACTTTAACAGCATAATCACGATTGCACGCGACTGCGGAAGGGTGGATGACGTCAGCGGATAATTAAGAAACGCAACGGCAGTTTTGCACAAAGTTTCGGCTAGGCATATATTATGGTAGTTTGTAAACGACATTAAAGCTCAATTCCAGGGAGCAATACATAGCACGTACACGCAGGTACGAATTGGTGGTAATGCGGATGCCGATATCGGGGGTCGATAATCGTTAGCCGACGTTAACGGTACTTACAAAGTTAGGTAGTAAGTATATCTCGGTAGGACTTGAATGGAAGACGGAAAGAAGACGAGAAGAGAAAAAGAAGAAACTGCTTAAAAAGGAAAAAAAAACCTTATAGGCGACGATGTATAATTACTTGAGCGACATATCGCTATCGAAATTAATCGCAAATTGATCAACTAACAAGACAGATTAATGAAAAATATAGTAGGTAATAGTTGAGAAAATCGATTCAAGAAAAATTATACAAAATTACGGCAGTTATGCATTATGCACTGCAAATGGCATAAATATATAAATAATAATGGTAAAAAATTAATACAAAAATGATTGTTGGTAAGATTGATAAGATCTATAATTGTTGATCATATTTTTGCATTTTTGAACGTCAAAATCAAGTACCGCAACTGAGCGAGTTGCACGTGGGTCTCTGAACTTTGATTCTCTCGTTGATCAGTCAGACCACCCAAGCTGAGGATCATGACGGATGATCGGCAGCCTGCGATCACGAACTGATTGATTAACCATTGAAGCGTAAAAAATAATACAAATATAAGTCGCATTTAAAATAAACGCGTTGATTCCGCGAGTAATTTACTAATTAGATCACTTCAAAAATCGTCTTAAATATTAATAATGAGCAGCGGGTGTTAAAATGTCGGTTAACAATTAAGAAACAGAAAGTATGATAATTAAGTCGAACTTTGAGTAATCCAACCAAATCCATGATTAATTTATATATTTTTAACATGTTCGCCGACATGTAATGTAACAAATTCAATAGAATATATTCCGGAGTATTCAAGACACATTTCTACCCGTTCAATACACGCACGTAAGTATAATATAATACAGATATAACGTATACACAACTGTATAAATTATTTGTAGCTTCGACGCTCCTTGAAGCCTGATATTTTGCAGCCAAAAGCAATAATGCATGATGCTTTATATCCTAAACGTGCATCCCGATGGTCATCGATCGCTGATGGGTACCATGTCGAGAACATTCGATAACCATTCGTTGCACCTGCGCCGGTAATCGACTTGGATTTTGATAGATGCGAACTTCGATAAAAGGGAACATGGCTTTTTCGGCGGGATCGGCGTAATGAATTAGTAGTTTGGTAAGTCATCGAACGCGCGTGGTTCCGGCAAAAATTGCCAATCCCATTTAATGATAGGACTTTTATTTGCGCGGAGGATCATTTGTTCTGCGACGGTGGACACTCGCACACACCGTCGAATTGTTTACAGCAGCTGCCGTGCGGTCGGTCCTGTGTGCGCACTTAGAGAGCGCTATGACTCACGATAGTGATAGATTAGATACCGATCCATCTGCCGCGACGAACCGATAGTCGCATCGCCCGCGCCGCGTATTAATCATATCGGATTTTGATGATAAACGAGCTTGGTAACCAGTCTGGCGCCTGGCACAACGACATTACTGCCTCAAAGATCGCACGTTTAACCGGTCTCGATCGATACACATCCTAAATCTTTGGAAAATCTTTCTCGGGTGATTTTTAGAAAAACTATTCTACGAAAAATCCCAATTCATATTCGCAAATGTAACTTCTTGGATCTTCTTGTACTTAGAAAAATAGAAAATCTTGAAACAATATCTAATTAAAATTATAATAATAATTGCCGAAACTCTTTTCACTTTTTGAAATAATGTACAAATAAATATATAATATCGCAAATATGTATTTAATATTGTAAAAATATTAACTTTTTTTTTTAATTTTCACGTTTATAAGAAATGTAACGCGTTAATATTTATTTCTGTTTCTAATATATCTAATATTTAGAAGTTAGAACATGTGAAAAATTAAATCTCTTATTTCGAAGTGTAACAGGGCTCAGAATATTTCGTTATTGCAGATTTATGAAAATTGATGTAAGACAGCGTAGAATCGTAAAAGCGGTGAGCAGTTATGTGGCGGAAGCGGACGGCGATTGCGTCACTGATTTCTTAGGGAAGCGACGTTAAAATCGCACGACAGGGCACAAACGGCCCGATGTAAACCGAGCATGCATATATTTAGACTGGCACCGTGCTTCAACGATCTATAACGAAGCGCGCGGGCGCCGACTTGCTTCGCGGAAGCTTATATTTCGCGGAGCAATTTTAATCTAAATACCTACAAACGGCCGCAGGAACAATGGAGCCCTTTAAACATCGCTGCAACAAAGTGCAGAATCGTGACATTGATGCAGATAGGTGTGGGATTCTACGGATTAATCGTACACGGCTTACACGTGTGTTTCCGAAGATTGAAATGTGTTGAATGGCTAGGTATCGAAATAGACATTTTAACATTTCATAGATAAAAAACTGATATCTTTCAATATCGGAAAATAAAAAATCGTTTTACCAAAATCGCCAAATTAGTGACGACTTTTTAAATTTGGTAAGCTCTTATTGAGATTCGTGAATGTATATAAAATAAATATAAATTAAAATCAATAATGTTAATGGTTGCTTATATCAACAAATTGAAGAACAAAATCCAATAAAAATAACACAACATAAATATATTGCAACAGATCCATTTTTGTAAAATCTGTTTTGAAAAACATTTTCATTAAAACCCGAAACAAACAAGTATTATGAAATAAATGTCTTTACATAACAAGCATAACAACTTCTTGAAACTATTGTATCTTGGTTCACACGCATTTACGACTCACAAACCGCAAGCGATATAAAAGATGCTTAAGAAACGCAATTAACGTTCCAGTGCGACAACGTTGCTGATAATATATGAACCATCGAGCAGAAGAAGCGACATATCATATTTCCATCAGTTTAAGAAACAAAAACAATCTCACTAATGAAAGTATTTAATGCAAAATTCAGTCGCTTCATTGTATTCCTTTCTATGACTATAAAAAGAAATTGCGAAGAGAAATATCTAAGATTTTACTATATATAAAAAAACTACGCATTACGTTCGTTAAAATATATGACTTGTTATTACTTATTTTTACTGCTATTTCATTTTCGAAACGAAAGATATAAATGTCAATCAAGCCTCTCTAACGTAATCGATTGCAACATGCCCAAGGCCACAAAAAAATCTTGGAACGATTCGTTTTCAACGTCTGAAAATGCTCGCGTATTATTGGCGCAATTAGTCACGACACAGCGGAAACGTCGTTCGCCAGCCAAGCGGAAACTACCGGCAAGTTCTTTTAATTTGCCGCCATGGCCTACTTCCGATGGACAATATTTCCGCTCTCCCGCGACCGCCGAGCGCTCCCCCAGGGCGGTGCCGAAAACCGATTTGGAAACACAGCCGGGTCGGCAACCGCTCTAAATTTGTGAGGACTTGCATCGATAGGACCTCTTGCACACGCAAACTTTCGTTTTCCGATCGTTCTATCGCACATATAGTGCAGTTGTTTACTATCGACAATCGGCGCCACGGTGCTCGCCACGATGTCAAATATATTCCTGCGGGTTTCGTCGCAACACGATTTTCCGACATGTAATATTGGAAAGAGACTGCAACGTCGCTTCCGCAAAAATTTTGGAGTCGCGATGCATTGACAAGCGTATCAGAGCGCCTCTGGTTATTTTATGCCGAAAAAAAAAACCGAAACGCCCTTGCCTCCGTTTCTCGTAGACCATTTAAATTCAACGCTCGACGTCACCTAGGAAAGGAATCTTCTGCCTCGTGTTCCGCGAACACTCGAGCTCGACAAAGGCTTGCCGTCATTCTTAACAGATGAGGCGCGAGATCTCACGGTGTAACATGCCGCTGTCCTCGAAACCCATTAACCTCCGCCTACACTGCAACGACCTCGGCCCCTATGTGGCTCTCTCTCTTCCTCTCTCGCTCTCTCTCTCTTCGTAGCTCGCTCTTAATCCTTCCCACTTCCGAACCCACCGCTCATCCCATCGTTTCTACACCCAAGCAGCCTCCGTCGTTGAATATGCGCGAGAAAATACCGCGCGTGGCGTGTGCGTGTGCATAACGTAAAGCTTGAATTCGACGATGAATTTCAATCGCGGATTAAAGTACAAGATCGAATGAAAGTGATAATTGAAAAACTCGGTAATATGGTAGTCGCACGTGCGAGTACTCTCATATGTTACGCGGAATCTTTTAATAATTAAATTAATAGTCTTTTATTTCATACATTTTAAAGCTCATCAAATACCGGCTTAATCTTCAATCGCTCGAAAACCATCTCCGATTCCCGCGCACCGCAAACGGAAACGAGATCGCACGGGAGGTTCAACACGATTCGCCTTACTTACTTCGCCGTTGAATTTTCCAGGCAGCGTCAGAGAGATTTACAGTCGACGTTTTGTCCGCCGTAAACGAGGTATTTTCGGAAGCAAACGATCGCAGTTAAACCCCGCTGGAACGCCGCCGGGGAGCATTTAAGGGAGCGCAACGACGAAATTTTCAGGCGATCCGCTCGGATATGTTGCACGTACCGTCGAGAGATATCGTTAGAATAATAGCATCACGTTATAACGCTTGCATACATACTCGTGCCGATAAATGGAACTCGGAAGGTTCAATTTCTAAAGTTCGATCTGTGAGTCATTAGATGACAGTTCAATCGAAATTTGATAATTAAAAGATGTTTATACATATAATATGATTAATACGTCAATAATGAAACGTAGATTACAGATCACTTGTCTACTAATTAAAAGTTACGTTTCAATCATCCTGGTACGATTCAATTAAGTGCAATTTAATAATTTTCTCAAATTTGCAATTTTCAATATCACAATGATATATATCTACAAAAAAAAAACACGAGCTAACAACAATCCGAAAAATACGAATGTGCAATATGTTCACTTATGAAACTGTTCAATCGAAACTCCGTGTCTAAAGTGGACAATGAATCGTTATCGATGGCAGAAGAAATATTCCACATTCTCGACCGATTGCGCTTCTCTTCCGACGTCTTTACGATACAACGTCTGCGACGACAATGACGAGAACGGCGTCCTATTTTCAGGATAAACTTCGCGGACTCGTCGTTTGCAGTGTACGTCGAAAGAATGAAAACCGTGAAAGACCAGGAAAGAAACAAAAAAAAAGAGAAAGAGCTAGCGAGAGAGAACAGAAAGGAAATAAAAATTATGAAGGGGGACCGTGGAAAGACGGAGGGGAAAACAACAGCGTGGCCATACACGGCCGTCACTATCGCCAGCGCCGCTGTTCGTCCGTGAAAGCGTTGTGCACGGCTTACGACAGCGCGGGTATATAACAGGATTTAAGCCACTGTGAAACCGGTCCTCCCACCGGGCCGAGACCGGCGATGGCCATCGCGAAAAATATCCGTCTCGTTTCTGCCCGGGGCCCGGGCTCCGGCCCCAAAGTTCCATCGCGAAAAAAGTCCCTTCTTCCGACGAGAGCGTACTTTTCCACGCTCGCCACCGTCTCGAGAAGCACACACAGCCACCGGCTGCCCCCATTAATCGTCAGAGACTGCCCCGCAGAACTCGCGGAGTTTCTTCTCCACCGTTTTAACACGCTATAGCGTAGGCTCGATTCGTACGATCAAACGACGATTATGACGAAAAGATTGCTCGTTAATTCGTTCTTTCCATTGAGATACCTTTCCTTTTTCTCGTCAGGCT
>VBVR01000552.1:1115-46876 GCA_011638315.1 Tetramorium parvispinum | reverse complement strand
ATATATATATATATATATATATACGTATACACGACGCGGATGAGCATGTTTGTCCCACGTTTTTTTTTTTATCCCCGCGCCGTCGCGGCGTCGTAGCGCGGCATGCGCAAAAAATCAAATAAATTACGTATCGACATGTCGTTTAATTTTATATACACATTAAATTAGCGCGCTGCTTGAAATAAATTTTACATCCGCACGGACGCACACGTGTCCGAAGGGGATCGGAAAACAATACCCCTTTTCAATACAAAGGGCTGGGGATACCACGCGGTGCCGGTGGTAGGTTGCGGTGAAAGAAGACGCGGTAAGGAGACCAAAAAAAGGGCGCCTTAATGCGGTGCCGTACGCACGCACGGGACGGCGAATACACGGTTAAGCTCATATCCATACGCACGTCGGCCGTATGCCGCACATACGTAACGAGGAATCTTGTTTCGTTGCGTCTGGTGACCTTGGGTGCATGCAGCGTAAAAGAGCAAACCGACAAATAAACGCCTTCGTAATTTTAGATTCATCAAGTCCACCGAGCGAAAGGTCTCTCCACCCTTTTTCTTGTTCCACGCTCCTCTTCGCTCTGCGTCTCGCCGCCCCTACCCGCGCGATCGCTCCTTGTCCTCCCTTACGGTGTGTCAACCTAGCGAGCATATGGGGACAAAAAGATGCCGGAGCACTATGTCATACTTTTGCGCTCGTAGACGAAGGCGAGCTCTACTTTGAAGTTCCCTCGGTCCCGCGCTCGTTAATGCGTCGCGTCTATAGCGTCCGCTAGAGACATATCTTTGTGTCCTCGGACAACCGATTAATTTTCCCCCGGCTCACTTTTCCCCCCTTCGTAGCAAAGGAAAGGACACGAGCGTTGTCGCCGTAGCGCCGTACGTTTCATTTTCAGCTGTCCCGCCGACGAATTCACAATTACTTGGAATTACTTTCGAGCACTGTCGCGTCCACCTCGACCGTTCGGCAAGGTTACGGCGGTAAGGCAAGGCTGTCCGCTACAAGGAAACGTATAAAGCGCGAACCGCACCCACGTCATCTGAGGATAATGGCAATACGCGCTATTTTGTGCATCCTGCCGTGCCTTGTCCGGTCGGCTGCTCTAACGGCCGCTCAACGCGAATCGAGTATCGATCGTATCGATGGAAGGCGATATCTTGATCGGCGATCGCCCTAAATCGCCCGGCCGCGAAAGAAACGCGATATTTTTGAACCGGTACACGTATTTGCTTTGTAGAAACATTGAATTAGCATTAGCTGTACAAGATCCCGTACAAGTGCATACGCGACAATGAGAGAGAGAGAGAGAGAGAGAGAGAGAGAGAGGGAAAGAGGGTAGAAGGAATGAGCTCAGGGAGAACGAAGAAGAGGAGAAACGAAGAAGCCGTCCGCGTCGCGGAGGTGGTGGTAAGTCGTTTTGTGTCTGCAGCTCGTCTAAATATATACGATCCTCTCTTCGGTGCGGTGCAGCCTTTCTCAAAGAAGCAGGAGAGACGCGCGAACGGACTCCGCCACGATTTTAGAGAAATCCCTGTGTACTTATATCCCGCACGCGAGTGCGGGAAAGAGGCGATAAATCGCGTGACCACATAAACAGCCGATCCGACTGATCGAAGCTAGACCGAAGGACCAGAAACTGGTTCGCTTCATCTCTCGTTTAACATCCTCGGCTTGATTCGCATTAGCGATTGACACTGTCAGCTTCTAATTAACGCGCGAGTATCCAGTCTAAAATAATTTCCTTCGGAAAGTCATTTCCTTCGTGGCCCGTATCATTTTATACGCAATTTTTCTCTATTATCTTATTCAATTTTAATTGAATGTAATTTAATTAATATAACAAATGATTAATTTAAGGGATAATAATTGAGGAAGAGAGAAGAAAGAATAATATATTTTCAATTCTAATCTGGATGCTTACTCTTCTTCTTCCTTCTTTCTTTAAGAGCTTCCTTCTTGTTTCTATTGTACAGCACACAAACGCCTCCGGAAATTAAATAAATCTGACTAAGTATATGCGGGAATATATATCGTGACGTCCCAGAGTCGCGTCGCGCACGTTACGAGTGCGATGTGCAACGCCGTCGTTTACCTACTTAAAAGAGGGGAAAAAAAAGGCGCATTGGCTTACTAAACTTCTTTAATGCACAACGGCGGCGTTGTCCTCGTGGCTGCAGCCAATTAGCCGCGAATCTTGTACGGAGGATCGAGCGACGCGCTCGCGAGGGCGAGGAAAGGGTTCCGATCGCGCCGCCGGCACGTGAATAAGGTCCATTTATGTAAAACTTTCAGGCGTTTTTAAACACGCGTTTCCGAGGTAATCTGCCATCGTATGAAATTGGGTAGAAATTGGTCGAATCCGAGAATGCGGGGCGCAACAACGAGGCGCATAGTGTTTCCTTAGCCGAACGCTTCTCCTCGCTCTCTCTTCCTCACTTGGATAGGATCTCCCGAAAACACGTCGTTTATTTCCTTCGGACTGATCGCGTATTAAAATTAATGTTTATACACACGGACGGACCGGTTTTCTCAAAGCGACGACGTTTGAAAAGTGCTGTTAACTGATTTACACGATGTAACGCGCGAGGATTCTCTCCGGTCGACGAAATAAAGAATGCAAAAACATTCTCGCTTTCCAGGAACTCGAGGCTCGAACTTCGGGTGAATTATTGAACGCCGGAAATCGATGTCGGCGATCGAAGATTTTATCGGACGAAATCTGCCCGGACGACGTCTCGTCCGTTAATTCTCCCTCTCTCTTTCTCTCTCGCGACGGCGGTATCGCGCGTGTGTACGATTATCGTGCGTTGTTAAACTGAAGTTATATTATTAGCGAGGGAGTAAAGGAGACAAAATTTCACGGAAACGCGTCGCGCCTCAGAGACGCGACAGTAAAAGGCAGACGCAGCGCGTTTATTCCGACGATATTAAGGACTCGCTGATCGTTCCCTGTCGCCACCTTGGCGATAAATACTAATTGAGATTAGCATCAGCAGTAACGCCTAACAGGTGCTCTGTGACAACTTTCGGAGCGAGGAAAGGAGATCCGAAGGAACAGGGTGGAAATCTGAGAGCGAAAAAGGGACTTTTAAAAAGAAAACTCGTTATATTTTTATATTCTTGATTCACACGAGAAAGCATACGTAATAAAAATTTCTCTCGCATTTTATTTTATAATAATAATTTTTGAGAAATCTTGAGACTTTTGTAGAATTATTCAGAAATTACGAAACGTTCGTGGAAAGGAACATGTAGAGTTTTCTCCCTGCAGAACGGTAACTTTGATTTTTCAGAAGGACAATTTCGTATTAAATCAGAGAAGCCTGAATTTACTTTTAATACTCGAGTGTGATTAAGAACGATCCGCGTACGGTACAGGAAAAATAACAGGGTCGGCAGCATAAACTGACGACCGGCAGAAATCAATCGAGGCAAATTTCGAACGGATAATTTCCGACCCCTATTTCTAGCTAAACATACAATTTTCTAAAAGATAGCATCAGTAAATCTCCTAATCTCCCGACGTTATAGTGATAATTAAATCGCTCGAAAGTTTCTAGCGCATGAAACGAGAGAGAGAGAGAGAGAGAAAATTCTTTTATCGTCGCGAAAATAATTCGTGGCTCAACAACAAACTGAAATTCGCGAGCTCGTTTGATTATTCGGCAAACACACGTGCGACACGCACTGGCCGATCGAATTTGTATGCCGTATGATATCGCTGTTACTGTTTTCAAAACACCGTCACGATAAAAGCGTCGCTCGTCGATTATCATTGCAGCCTCGTACGGCGCGCGATTCGTTCAGGTCGAATTATGCGAAACCTTCGGGGTCGTCCGTCTCTCTCGGACGCACGTAAACACACGCTGGCGGACGCCGACGGGCGTTTCACGGTATCGACGACGGCGCGTCCGATAAAGGAGGCACATAGTTAAATAAGACAGAAATAAACTAGAACGGGGCAACGAAAGCCCCGCGTGTAAGAAGAATGGAATTGGCGGAGGGAAAAAGAGGGCACGAGCGAGCCGGTGGACATTGCTAGATCCTTATAAAGAAGAGAAACGAGCTAACGCGCGTCCTTCTCTCTCCGCTCGTGCCCTCTCACTCCTCTCTCTCTCTCTCTCTCTCTCGCGATGCAACAATTCCCAAAGATACTCGAGCGTCACGATGTCAAATGGAAAACTGCTGGCTTACTTTGTAAACCACGGCGAACGTTGAGCAAATCTGACACATGTTGCATTTTAAAGACTCATCGAGATAACAGGAGCGCAGGAGATTTAATAACGATAACGATGCGGGAGCAATTTGCCACTTGAAAAATAAAAAGAACGAGGACGGCGCGCGGGCGCGCTCGCCGAAACGATTGTCATCTTACGTCGATCCCGTCGGGATTCGCGAAGTAAACGCCGACGGCGCGGCGCACGGAGACGCGGACGAAGGTCACGTTTTAGCGATACACCGCGGCGCGGAGTACGGAGGAACACGTTTTACACGGTGAAAGCGTAATCCCGCGGGCCGCGGCGAGGAAAGCATTATGATCAGTCGACGGAGGAGGAGGAGGAGGGCCACGTCACGGCGGTGCGCTCGGTCGCCGCCGTCGCGCGCTCCGCGGGTCTCTTCCTCCTTTTTTTTTCCTCTTCTTTTCCTTCATTTTTCCTTTTCCTCTCGCGCGCGCGGTTTCTCATTATGTAAGACCGTCGCGCACGCGGAACGGCGGTGTCACGAAGTCCGAGTGGCACACGTACCGTACTTAGAGAGCTGCGGCGTTCGCCAGGCCGTCGTACGACGGCCTCTCTAACCTTTAAAGGACAACAGACCGCTCCCAGGCGGCAACCGGGCGAAAATCGCCGGGCGACGGTGCGTACCGGGAGAAACGCGCCGCGCCGGGGCGACCGGAAGGAGGGACCGGGGCTTCCGTTTGACTCTCCGTCCGGTCTACCCTCTCGCCTGGTGCTATCCTTTTTTTTTCCCCTCGCCGAGATCGTGCCGGTCGATAGACGGCCCGTCGCGTCAGCGTGTTTAGGGTGGACAACAGGTAAACAAGATTTATGGATCGTTACTTACCGGCGGCCCGATGCGGTCTCCTCGCCCAGTCGTCCTCGATCAGGGGCGCGACTTTTCGCGCGCGCAGCGTCAAAGGGCAGGAAGCGACGATGAATAGGAGCGGCAGCATCAGACCACCGTGGAGATGCATCTTGGCGACTCTCGGTCTCTCGCCGGCGCGCGGACCACCCTATCCTCTCTCTCTTCTCCCTCTTGCCGTTTATCAGCCGGCTTACTCTCTCGTACACGCTCCTGGCACTCGCGCTGGTGCCTTACGCATATAGCAAGCCTCTTCCTTCTCCGTCCCCCGTCCGCTTCTCTCTCACTCTTTCTCTCTCTCTCCCGTTCTGTCGCGCTCGCGCTCGCGCGCGCGCGCGCGCGCGCTCTCCTTCCTCGTCGTCGCCAAAGCCGCGCGGCACTTGGTCTATTAACGACCGTTCACTGCACACAAAACCTTTCCGCACTATCTCGTGTACCACGTAATCTACCCCTTGCCGCCCGACGGCGGAGAAAAACAGCGGAAGGGAAGAGGAAAGGGAGAACAGTGGAGAGCAAAAGCGTTTGAAACCGAGACGCGCCGCCTCTCTATTCCGCCTCTATTCGGCGTGTCGCCGCGCCGAGGTGGTACGCCGTAGGTCCGAGACGATCCACGCGCGGACGTTCCGCATTACCGCGCTCGCGTGCGCACACACGCACGCACGCACGCACACAGACGAACACCTACCTCGCACTTGTTCGGCGGCGCGCGGAAGGTACGAGGCGAGGCGAACAACTGCGAGAAAGCCTCCCGGTCGCGCGGCCGCGCTCGCGTTCTCTCTCTCTCTCTCTCTCTCGTTCTCGCTCTCTCGCAAACTCCGGGCCGCTACTCCGAGCGATCTCTCGATTCGCGCGCCTCTCCGCACCACTACCGGCCACGAGAGCGCGCGATACTGCGGCGCGCGTTTTATAAGGTGTTAGGTAGGTGTACGGCCGCGCTCTACGTGAAGTAGACACCGAGAGAGAGAGAAACGAGGAAAGACGTAGTCTTCTTTCTCCCGCTCTTCGTCGCCGTTTCACGCCACCCGCAACGCGGCCTACGTACCGACGTCTTTTACACTCTTCTCGCCGCTCTTCTTCCACTCAGGCGGCGTCGGCGGCAGCGGCAACGGCGGCCGTTACGCCGGTTCTCGCGTCCGACTGACAACGGTGTGCGGCGCGGTGCCGGCACTGATTTCCCGACGGTGAGCGCGCGCGCCAAGCGTATCGGATAGCAAACGTCCGACTGACTGACTGACTGACCGCGAGCCACGTCTGGTCAACTCGCTCCCTCCTGGTGGGAGGAAATCCTCCCGCGCGAGCGCGCGCGCGCGCGACGTGCACGCGCGAGGAGTGGAGATCGCGGGATCGACGGCGCACCGGGAAGCCGGCAGCCCGTCGTCGTGTAGCGAAGCCGCGACCGAGTTTTCGGCCCGCTTCGAATTCCGACGATCCGCGCGCGCGTCACGCCTAATATAAAACGCTTTTCCACTCTGCGGCGTACGCGCCGCTCGGCCCCCAGCGGTGCGCGGCGGGGGAGGGGACGACGACTCCGACCCGACCACCGACGCCTCTGCCAACGTTAGCGTCGCTCTGTCTGGCGTCGCGCGCCCGCTTCTCTCTTATAATAGTCCGCAGCCACGTGCTATACCGCTCTTTCTCTCTCTCTCTCGCTCTTTTTCTCTTTCTGAGCGATCCTTTCCCGTGAAGGCGCTTGATCCAAAAAATGATCCGGACGATTATCACCGCGATAACGCGCTTCGTTATCTCCTCGTCAACGTACCCGCGAGCGGCATGCAATGGAAGGTGAGGCTTTTCTCGGCGCGACGCTCTCCCCAAGATAACCCGCTTCCGGTAGGTCTGCAATGACAACTGCCCGCAGGCCGCTCGGCTCCGTCGCTTTTATGGGCGACAGCCGAGAGCGCGCCGGCCGCCGACTGGGGCCCGGGGCCCCCCTCCGGCCTGTGCGTCTCGCGGCGCGCGAGCAAGGGTTAATCGAGAGAACTCGTGTCGTCCGGCGTGTTACCTCGATCCGCGTACCGGGGCGGTGCGGTGGGTGTATAGCGGGTGTAACGAATCGAATCGCCCGGCAGTGCGAGAGGTGTGTATACGAGAGCACAACGTGCGCTGCCGTAGCACGTGTGGTGTGTAGGTGCGCCGCCGATCGGCCCCACTACACCGAGTTTCGAGTCAGGCCGAGCCGCTGAGCCGAGTCGAGCCGAGTCGGGCCCTGGCCAAGCCAGGCCGAGCCGAGCCGGAGAGTCGATGCGCGCGACGGATGCACCGCTATCGGCCACGCTGTCGAGAAATCGTCCGTCGTGCCGCCGGCGAAACGCCGAGATATCCGGCGGAAAGCGAGCAAATCTTTTTAACGGAGTCATCCGCGATTACCCTCTCGCGTGGAGTTTCAAGAGAGAGAGAGAGAGAGAGAGCTGCTCGCGCGCGGAAATAATAATAACACCGGAGATCGGGAACGCGCCGGTCGTGCATCAGCATCCGCGTTGTATCAGCATCCTCTTCCTCCGCTTCTTATTTCGGGGCGCTACGCAACAAGAAATATCTTGGCCGCGCAAGCATCTAAATTCTAAATCTAAAATTTCGCCAACGGCGCAAGCAGTCGCACCTGCAGTCTTGTAAAATTTATGCAGCGCCAGGGGATTAAGTTCATACAGCAATAGCGTGATAAATCCGCCCGGCGGAAGACGCTTTACATGCTCATTGCGCGATATATGTACCCGGCGGAGAGAACGTTTAACGCTTTATATACGGTCGAACCGCCCTATTCTTAGCGCGACCGGATCAAACAGACAAGGAGTGAAAATACCGTCCCGATCACGCGCGCGATGACATTTCTCGTCCCGACTTTGACGACCGTGAGGGCCCCTTATTGTAAGAAATCTTAAAAATCGACGCATACAACTTGGACTTGCTCGCTATTTCCCTCGGAGTCGTAAAGTCGCGACAGATGCCGATATAAACGCGCGAGTGAGCGCGAATGGGAACTTCGAAGAAGCGGAAAAAACGGCGGCGATAAATATCGGTAACGACGCATCAATGGTTCGAGTGTTATGAATGGAGATGAACAGGACGCCGACGCACGATAATCTTAATCAAATTCGTCGATTCACGGCGTGTCGAAGTGACGTAGGCGTTAAATAAGCTCACCGCGCGCGCAATGCAAATCCGCCTCGGCGACGTCACGCGCATACTTAAAGTTCGCGATTATAGCCGGACGGAATAAGATCGCGGCACTGTTTTTTTTTTGTCTTTTTTTTTCGTCGACTTTTTGCCCGTTGAGTAACAGACAAAAGGCTTCTGACAAAAGGCTAACAATCCTCGCCTTGACGCGCACGTAATTTCGTTTTTTCTCTCCTCTACATTGTTAAACTCGTGGTATAAAATTATACTCAATTTGAATAATGTTTAACTATTCCATAGGTCGCCCACTGCTCCTACTCAATATTTCATTAATTTTGACTAAAAGGAAGGTAAAATTTTGACCAACATGGAAGATAAATTAATAACATATTAAGGCTTACTCAATATGTCGCTAATTTTATTATTATAATCTTATTATTTTAGTGAAATTAACCGAATATTGAATAGGAGCAGTGGCAACCCATAGGAATTTACAGCGTACATGTCAATCCCACTCGGTCGATTTCGAAAATACAAATTAGGTGCGAAAGGAGGCCGTACCTCTACGAGGGGAGAAGCTTTGCGAGCGCGCCGCGAGTATGTGGGACCCCTCAAGGTGAGAAAAGAAAAATGACGAGAGGTAGAGGCTGAGGCAACGCCGTCGTTCTTGCGTTTGAAGGCGAGGAGAGGAGACGGCGCTTTCGCAGATTCCATGTGAGATACCTGCTGGCATTCTTCGTCCTGCAGAGCGAGGCATTAAGCCGGATGCACATTCGTCGTGGACGACGTTCGTTCGCGGTATACGTTTTCTAAGAAAAATATCTTCCGCCTTGAAACGAATTTTACGGCAGATTTTTGTTGACGGTTGCAAGGGTCCCGCGCCTCGATCCGACGGAGGCCTCCGCCGCCCTCCCTCTTTATGGATGGTCTTCACGTTTTCATTCGTCGCGCCCTCGAATTATTATTCTCGCCAACTAATTGGATAGATGTCGGTGGCGTTAAACCTATTTTGAAGAAAAGATCACTCCGGAGAGTTCTACGAATGTGCGGTCGCGTCGGTGTGACGATTCTCGGGGCCGAGGACGAAGGGAGAGGAAAGAGGGAAAAAAAGAAGTGAGAGAGAAGAGGTATCTTCGCGCTCCCTGCCACCCCTGCGCGCGACGTGGCGCGGCGCCGCTTTTATCGCCGGTGCGCATCTGATGACGAGACCGAGATGTTAGCACTCCCACGCCGTTAGGGCCCGTCCATTTATCCCACCCGACGTACAAAACTCCACCCTCTCCGCCTTCATTCGGCATATCTCCGATCGCGAAATAAAAGGAGGGGAAAAAGGAAGGCGAGGACGGGAGAGAAAGGAAGGAAGGAAAGGAGAAAATAAAAGAGCGCATCGGACGTGGATCGAGGAGGAGGCGCGACTCCCAATTTCGCCGGCGATTTAAGTCGTCATTGTACGGTGCCCGGTACGGCGGAAATAAGAAGAAATCGCGACCGTCTCGCAGGATCATCAGTCTCTATTGTAGGATTTTACGATGGAATTCTGACGGTGCATCTTGCGTCGTTTTCACACGACGACGACGACGACGACGACAACACAGGTACGGTGCTCCGCCGCGGCCGCCGCGTGCGTGAAGAAGAGCGCGCGGAACGTGAGCGAAACGAGCGCGCGGAGCGTGAGGAACGCCGGGGCGGAGAAGGAGAAGGAAGAAAGGGAGAGAAAGGAGAGGCTTATGAGATCGGCTTGAAAGGATGTGGCCTGGCCCGCGTCGGACTATTCATAATCGAGAATGACAAATCTAATAGATTCTCTCGGCGATGCCTAGCACTCCGCCGCGAGTCGCGGGGCGATGTCCAGCGGGACGTACGAGGGAAGGGGCAGGGAGGGGAAGAAATGAAGAGAAAAAGTAAAAGTGGTTTTATTCAAGGCAACGGATGTAACGCTTCATCGAGTTCAGCCCGCCGACGACGACGACGACGACGACGACGTCGTCGCCGCCGCCGCCATCGCCTGTCGTCATCATCGACTGCCTCCTATTCGGTTATTTAACAATAATGCGCACCCTCGGGGCATGCTGGGCAAAGAGAAACCCCGTCGCATGAATGAAGTCAAACTACCTTGCAACAAAGATCCTCGGACAATACTCATTCTGACCGTGACTCACGTCACATAGTCACTACGGTTGGAATGCAGAGATGCTTTAGTATTGTTATTGACGCGTTTAGTCGTCCGGGCTAACCGCCGGACGAGGGATCTTTAGAAACTGAAATCGTAAACTGAACGTTCGTTAATGCGCATGGGACAAGCGAGTTATTCGGTATTCATTCCCCCGCACGTTATTTGCACATCTTGACTTACGATTAAAGTGTTTGTCGGTCGATATCAGTTGGACTCTA
Source organism: Tetramorium parvispinum (assembly GCA_011638315.1). Lineage (NCBI taxonomy): Eukaryota > Metazoa > Arthropoda > Insecta > Hymenoptera > Formicidae > Tetramorium > Tetramorium parvispinum. The sequence continues at coordinate 36,292 of VBVR01000552.1, read as the reverse complement.
GAATTCAATGATTCTGAGGAACGTACGACGCAATGAGAGGCAAGATGCTCTAGGAACCCGGATAGAACAGAGTCGTGATAATGTTAAAGTGACCTCAAATGATGTCAAAATGACAAAACTAAAGATTAAATTATGATTGAAAGATAAATTTTGTCATTATATTCTCGTCATTTTGACGTCCCTTTGATATTATCATGATTTCTGTTCTACTTGGAAAATGATCTCGAAAATAGTAGAAATGATGGATGGCTAGGTATAATAATCCCTAATGTCACCGAGACCTAAAAAGTTCTTCTGTGACTTCCCGCTGAAAAAGGATGTATACAGGATGAGGAACCAACTGGGATTTAAGGGCCCAAGACCCTACCGTTACAAATTGCGTTAGCACAAAGCCACGCGTCATCCCATAAGAGATGTAACTCGAAGCTAATAATTATTCCTACATAATTAACATAATTACAGGTTTACAATAACCAGTTCTGTAATGCGTATAAAAATTTATATATTTATATATTGTACTGATACTGATGATGTGCGTGTTACGTACTTGTACGCTCATTGCTCGCACGCCCGTGCGTACGTATGCATAAACGTGTACATACAGGCATAAGAGCACATTCGCGAGCGATAAAATTGTAAAGCCATACAAATATATATGTATATACACGTGTGTTGTACAAGTGCACACGTACATGCAAGAAACAGACGCAATGAACGTTCGTTGGCATCGTTAACTTTAAACTCGACTTTATATAAACATCGTGATCTGCGTGTTATTTACACAAAGACGATACGGAGATACAGCGGCGAGCTACATAATTTTTATAAACAATAAATGCACGGTGAGCGTCTTCTGCCGACGTGAAAAATTTTCTGCTTCAATGACGGTCGCGCATCTAATGTCACTTTTATCGTGCGTGCGCTGCAAGGAGACAGATTATCGAAAAATATTAGTTCAATCAGCATTTGATAAACGGAAGTGCGCGTGATGAAATACTTGTGTCTCAACAATTACGCGACAAGTTCGCGACTTCTTCGGCAACGACGGTCGTCTTTGCGAAATCTAAACTGCCACGGATAAGTACATTTATAACAAGCGCGCGCGATAGCGCCGTATCTCGCGCGCTGCGTTAATTAATTATGACAAAAGTGAAAGCGCGCGCGTGAACGCGGTATCCTCGTCCTCGCGACTACGTTTACTTCATTTACTCAAGAACATCGCCAACGGTCGTTGTCGTTTATGTTCGAAGATTAATGGGGCAATAGACAGCGGCCGTAAACGATCGGTCGGCGAGATAATACCACTAACGCGCTATAACGAAGCGCGTGTTTTTTGAACGCGAGCGGACGCTCATCGCGTCGTATCGTCGCCTTAAATTAAACCTAAGGTCACCTCGACCTCAGACAGCGATATATCGAGAGCATGTCCTATACGCCGCAAAAGAGAGAGAGAGAGAGAGAGAGAAAGAGAGAAAACGAGAGAGAGGAGCGTCTCGCCGCGAGGTCTTCGTCGCCTCACGTCAATCCCGGCACTTGTTTCCAATCGTGAAGAAGCGGAATATCCGTTCGCGTTCTTAAAAAGACTTCCGCTGCCGATCAGAGAGATCCTCGCACCCGCCGCGCGTTTGCGTTATAAATAATTAAAGGAGACACGTATTGTGTGCCTATATTTAGGTGAAGCCTAGTGCGTGTGCCAGTATCTCGTACGAGGCGATCAGCGGAAACGGAGCCTTGGACTTGGGAATCATGGACATCGGTCCTCGCCGACGGCAATGTCCGGCTCCGGCGGGTTCCTGCGGAACGAACGGGCGCCCTTCTTTCCGGCGCCGAACTGCCGCGCCGCGGTATCCATTCATCATGGAGACAATACGTCTATCTCTGCGAGAAACCGAAGGACAGGCTCGTCGCAAGCCCGGAGCTGAATGAAGTTATCGCGCCGCTGCGCCGGCGCTTCTCACCATATTGCCTCGATCCTCAGCCTTCCCGGCGTAATCCTGGCGCCGGACACAAAGTCACATTCCCTGATGCTACAACTCTTCTGTATGCCATTAGAACCTTTCTAAAGAACCCTGTGACCGAACACGAATTTTGACTACCGTGCCGAGACACGCAAATCCATGATATAACTCCCATAGAAATACAGTCGAGAAAGCTTACTCCTGCAACGAGGTGCCGATGGATGTGGCGCCTTTCTCGGGACATCTGCTCCGGACTCCTGTGGTCATACAAGCTAGGTAGAAATACATTTTATTTAATAATACTTTTCGGTGGACCTGAATGTATTTTCTTTGTGATAAATTCGTGAATTTTCTCGGTAACGAAAACCAGCGCGTCAAAGTCGGATTGTTCATCGTCTCGAAAAATGTCCCCTTTATAATTTCCCCATGTTACATGTCATTCATAAGTGTTTGGAACCGAGTCTCGGAATGCGGCTCGAATAATAGCTCGGCGCGACATTCTTTCGCTTTTGATCGAACACCTCCATCCGTCTCGTCGCTACATTATACGTCACGGACAACTCGAAAGATTATCCGAGATTCGAAAGTTTCGCCTAACACAAATCAATACATTAGCCAAATATCTCTTTCACGCGATAATTTAGCTTCAATTATCTATAACTTACAAAAAAATAAAGACACGAAATGATTTTTTTCATTTATTTTGTCAGGACGCAGAAAAAGTGAAGGATTAAAAATTTTTAATTATCGACGAAAAATTCGGAAGGAGAATTCTTCTATACTTGGAAGAATTCCAACATTTTAACTTTCTTCGCGAATCCCGTTGCGGAGTCGTCGCATAATGCGCCCGAGTGTTTCGCATCTCGCGTCTTTGTTATTACACATTTTCGAGATCGGGCAGATTTGGCGTCGTCCTTTGAAACGGGCGCTATAGCTTTCTCACGGCAGGCATATCGGCGAGGAATATGTGTCATGTCGCGTAAACAGACTATAATAATATTACACTATAAATACACAGTCTCTCGTCGGCGGGACCGTGTGCAGGCGCCGGCGCCGACGGCCGCCGCCGGCCGTGTACATTACACGCGCCGGGAAGGCATTATCCGTCCTACGTATTCGTCGGTACTCGCTCTCTTACTCCCCCGTCCCTCGTTCCCCCCGCCTTCCTCTACCTTTTTCTCGTTCTCTCTCTTCCTCACACTGAGAGAAAAATATAGTTACTTTTGGACCCAACCACAATTTTATAATATTTCTAACGACAATTATGGTTAATATAATGATGCATATAGTGTTAATCATATTTCGCGTTAGAAATATTATAAAATTGTGGTTGGATCCAAAAGTAACTGTATTTTTCTCTCAGTATATTCGTGTTAGCTTTGCCCTCTTCTCACAGTTTATAACTCACGTCATTATTTTTCACTCTTGCTGCCTTTACGCTCGGCACATCTCAAAATACCGCGTGTTCCACGCTTAATATCCCTGTGTTCTCAGAGGGCTTTTGCCCTAGAATATTAATAAACGCTTTATCTATTTACGCTCTATCTCTTTTCTCTCTCTTTCGCATCTTCTCCCACGAGCCCGGCTCCTCCGGGCTGTGGCGTTCCTTACCAAACTGACCGGATCGCGCGACACCGCGGCGTGTAGTAACTGGCTTGGTTGAACGACCAACCGACTCGATCTCATCTTCCCATCTCCTTTCCGTTCCCTCGGCTCTTTCTCCCGCCGGCGGCGCGTAGAGGCGTGAGGCGAGCCGTCGACACGGCGCGACGCTTTATCTGGAAAAGAAAGGAAAAGAAGGTAGAAAGGAAAGAAAAGACGAGACCGCGTCGTTCCTTTCCGTCTTGTTCGATTTCTTCGTGAATCTGGACGACGCCGGCCGTCCTCTCCCGTCTCTTTCCGTGCACGTGCTTATTTGTCGTAGGAGTTTACGCGCGTCGCGCGCGTAGATTACCGTGTAGGTGTGCGCACGAGGAAGTATTATTTGCGTCCCACACATTCGGTCGTTATTATGGCTCCAGCAACTTCTCTCTCTCTCTTTCTCTTTCTCTGTCTCTTTTTCTCCGTCGTTCTTTCTGACAGAATTTAACCGGAGCGTGCGTCTCACGCGCGTTCTGTAAATTACAGCCAGCCGCGCTCGAGGAAGCGCGCGGCTCGCCTCGGCGCGCAGAACATACCGACGAACGTAACGTACCTCGAACCCTCGACCTGCGTACCGGGAAACACCCTGATCTCCGAGATCAAACGGTCATATTTCTTCCGTCGCAATCGCGTGACAGGCTATCTCGTCGCGTCCTCTTTTTCCACGCCGGCCGTATCTCTCGCGTTTTTCGATATCTCTCCTGCGTGCGCGCGCGCGGCGAATCCGTCGCGGTGTCGCGGATATTGCGACCGTCGCGGCGCCGCGATTAACATATGATTATCATAAATTCTAATCGGCAAACGCCGTGAAATTTAAATATCAAACGGCGCATGGTGTTTACCGAGACCGGGGAAAGGTGCCGACTTTTTCTCTCTCGGCCGCCGCCGCCGCCGCCGCCGCGAGAGAGGAGAAGCCGGGCTTATCGTATTTGCATTAACGACCATCCGGCGTGAATTAATGGCTGATTATGCGGCATTCCTGAATGCATTTACCAGGCGCGCGCGCGAGCGCGAATGCCCATAACGTGCGCGCACGCTATTCATTTAAATAGCGGCAAGTAGCGTTCTTCTTCTCTCTCGTTTACTCTCTTCAGGTGGCACGCACGGAAAGACGTACGTCTAATTTAAGTCCGCGACGGTGCCTACGTTCTTACGTAGCGCGCAAACTCACATGTCCGTAGGACACGTTAAGCACCGCCGCCGCCGCCGCCGATCCGAACGTACGGTTTTACGGCCGCACGCACGCACGTCGTTAAACGACGGGAATGTTGGCGCCGTCGCATGACTCCACGCGCGCGCGCGCGCGCGGAGGTGGTATATGGGTATCGCGCGCGGATAGCTCCGGTCCGGGGAATAATGCAGCGCGAGCAGTCTGCGGCGCGCGAAAGATCGGCCACGTTCAATCTGGAGTAACAAGGAGCGCGAGTAGCATCCCCATCTCCTCGTCTTTCCCTTCCTCGTCCCTTTCTCCGGCGCGCCGCGCGCCGCGCGCCACGTCTCGTTTCGCGTCAGATAAAACGAGGTGTCGGCGCCCACGCCGTATCACGCCACGTAGAAATTCTCCGCGAGCGTCACGAGGAACTTTTCAACAACGTTGGCGAAAAACACGCGCCATTGTTTTGTCCGCCGGGTCTACGTCGCGTTGTCGCGATGACGAAATCCCGTTTGCAGATTTTCAGAATGCCGTCGCACTTTCGAAGGAATTTTGGCGAGCTGATATATTTTCCACCTGAAATTTTCTCTCGGGGAATTAATAGAATTGGCAGGAACCGCGTCCGCGAAAAGAATGCGTTGTCAGCTTTAGAGAAAAGCTTTTCTCGCCGCTGCTTTTGATTCGCTTGTCAAAACAATGGGATCTGATATTTCGCACAAAATCGTTTTCCGTGGCGAATTTTTAGCGGCGAGGAAATCCCGCTTCGTTACGCTCATTTTCTGCGTGACTTGCGCGAATAGAAATGGTTCGTAGAGACGTTTTCGAGTCGCGGGGGGATACAACGTTGCGTGTATTGTCTCCTTAAGATTCTCGAGGAAAAAAAATAATAGATCTGTAGCCGTGCACGCTTTCTAAACTCCGTCTGTCATTCGCTTCTTTCTTTAAATCCAGAATACACTACTGTGTACTACTCTCTTTCTCTCTTTGTACTTTCCGACGGCACTGGATATACTATCTACATAAGTACTATTTATATGCTTTCAAGTGAATAGACTATCTATTCTCCGTTTTGAGAGCAAAAAGTTTACAAAAGTTGACAGACGTTCGCTTTAGTCGCGCTTTCTATATTCCGCGATCCTTTATTTTCCTTCTCCCTTCGAACACCATTTATAGACGCACGTGCAATACTTCCAATCGCTCCCCGATCGCTCTGGAAAACCGTACAAACAAAACAGCAACAAGAACGAAGAGAAACCAATTCGAAATATTTGAATATTCCTCACTTGCTAATCACATTTCCAGAATTTCCTGAACACCCCGTATAATCCGTGCACCCCTCGCTGCTCCTCGCGCAGAGAAAGTGCAGAAGGGACGGTCGGCATTATTACCCACCGGGCTCGCGGCAGTTTAGTTCCGCGCGACGGCGCGCGATGGCGCGACGTGTCGCTCGACCGTGGCGGCGTCCGCGAGCGCGCCCGTCGTCCGCCGATGCATGCGCGTCCCGTGATTTACGGAGGGACGTGACGACGGCAATGCCGACGCGCCTGGCGATGAAATAACGCTTTCGTGAAGCGCACGGGACGGTAACCGTTAAGGCCGATCTGCGGGGAGCTATGCGCAGCGTAATTGTGATGTGCCCGTGCAGCATTGTCAACGGTCAGACGCTCGCTCTACTCTGCAAATGCTTCTCGGTGAGTTGTTCGCGCTCCGGCCCACCCTCCCTCTGCCCCACCCCTCCTCCCGGCCGCGTGCCGCCCGCTCTCGAGGCATTCGAACGAGAGATCGAGAGTGTCCCTTCGCGAGTGAATTGTCGGTGGAATGTCACGAGGGACCGAGTCGCTCCCGTCACCGGACGATCGATCGCCCCGCGAATCCTCTCTCTTTTTCCCTTTTCTCGTCGCCCTTTACGACTATCTGCCCCTCTCGCGGCACGATATCGCGATCCCGTGCGAATGTCGGGCGAAATTAGCCCCCGATAGAAAAAGTCCGACCCCGTCGGCTCTCTCGTCGCCCACACACGAACACGCCTTTCCGTTTCGCGCGGCGCGGCAAGACGGTGCGTGCTGTCCGTTCGTTATGTCCTGCACTCTCTGCACCTCGGCACGTCCGTCTCTGCGGCCCGAACAATACGCGCGTTCCGTTAGGTGTGTTCAGCTGCACTCGGTACACTCCTGCATTCAAAATGAATTTTTAAATAAGTTTTGCTCCGCGCTTCCCCCTTTCTTCCCCTCTCCTCCTCGTAGCCTGATCGTATGTGCATCTAGTTTGTTTCAATATCAATCAAATCTCAAAAAATATCAAAGGCGATCGGGAATGCAAATAAAAGAAATTATTAAATAAAATATGAGAGATGTAGCGAGTGTGATTTGATTTTCATTAATTAAAATGTAGACTAGGCACTAAATGAAATAATAAATATACAAGATCGCGATTGTTCCGTGAATTATCGAAAGAATTTCTATTAAAAAAAATATATATAAAAATTTTATTTTTAAAAAGTTGTGTTAACGACGCGCGAATTTATCAAACTCAAACTTCCATTTCTAGATCAACAATCAAACTATTAATTTAAAACGTGTTTTTCGAGAAAATGAAAACATATTTAATAAAAGTTGTTAATTCGCCTCATATGAGAGTAAAATAAATTCATGTATATTTCAAGATTTTTATAGCAATTGTATACAAGTAAAAGTAATGTGAGTTACATATTAAAAAGTCTTTTAAGCAGTTTAAATAATTATTGTGTCGCATATCGTGCGTCTATTTTCCTTATTAAACGTTTAATACGCATCAATAATATATTATTCGCGTTATCAATATTTTTTTAAAGCAGTCAAACAAAATAATGGATGCATTCTTTTCTCACCAACGGGAGAAAGCGGGGAAAAATGCAAAGGGCGTAAATGAGACGATCTATTTTGAATGCAGAAAGTGCAGCTAAAAGGAGCAAACGCCGTGCTGAGAACTACACCCCGTGCGGCTGCGGCGGCGGCGGCGGCGGCCGATGATGTTCGCGCACGCAGATAGGTTAGGGCAAGTGTTGGCCGCTGCCTCGTCTCTGTTTATCCGCGTTCCCGAGGTCGCGTCCCGCCCGCAGATCGTCCCCAGCGCCCGCCCGACCGCGATGAGTGATTCGTAGCGGAGGTTAGAACGCCGAGGTAACCGTCGATCGATGCCGCGCGATATCGGGCGCGATAACGCGGACGAGGCGTGGGATTTAAACGTGGGCTTTAAACGATCTCCACGTCGATTTCCGCCGTGCCTGACACGTTGATTGCGGCGAGCCGCGCGTATTTCTTTTTTTCTCTCTCTCTCGTCTCTTCGCGACGGACTACGTCGGTTACCGTTGCTTTCGCGTGTTCGCGAGATCTCTGGGTTATCTATGAATTTGATGTTTAGTCGGACTTTCGTTGGACGCGTCTTGTTGAATATATTCCCTGTTGAATACGTTGCATTGTTATGGTTTCGATAATAATAGAGGCGCCTCGAGAACCGTCAGAATGGCGATATTGTTAGATAAGTTTAACAGATTGAGGTTCTAACGAACCGTTAATATACACCGTGCATTTTGTGACGTGCAGGTGCCGGGTGCCTAGAACACAGCTGGCAAAATGGGCAAGTTGTTGTCAAAGATCTTTGGCAACAAGGAGATGCGTATTCTCATGTTGGGACTGGATGCGGCGGGAAAAACTAGTATCCTTTGCGACGCTGCAAATACAAATTCTTATATTTTATAAGTATATATTTGTTATGTTTATATTCATTTCAATTTGATTTTTTTACATTGTTAATACGTCACATAATTTGGCTGTAGAATTATAATTGATGTAGCTTATTGTAGACATACTATATATTATGTAATGTGTGCGAGGTATATTTCGATTAGTCTTCTCTGTGAATTGATTTCCTTAACCAAATTATATCAGCAATATTGTATAAACTTAAACTAGGACAGTCTGTGACAACTATACCAACTGTAGGATTCAATGTAGAAACAGTTACCTATAAGAATGTTAAATTTAATGTGTGGGTCAGTATCGAGCTCTTTCAAGAGAATCTTTAAAGATTCCCTCCCCAAAGAATTACCTTAACCTCGTTTATTCTTAATCAAATGTTTCTGTTTATTCAGGATGTAGGCGGTCAAGATAAAATACGTCCGTTATGGCGTCATTACTATACAGGGACGCAAGGACTTATTTTTGTAGTAGACTGTGCAGATCGAGATAGAATCGACGAAGCCCGCCAAGAACTTCATCGAATCATAAATGATAGGGAAATGCGTGATGCGATAATTTTAATCTTTGCTAATAAACAAGATCTTCCGGATGGTAAGTAATATTTATGGCTTTATGTTACGAATGTAAATTGATCGTTTAATTTTTCGGTAGTGTTATAAGTAGTGTCACGCACTGTATATATGTGCTACAGATATCTTTACATGGCTTAGCACAATATACGAATTTTTGCCTGTACTTGTTTCCCTTTAGCAATGAAACCGCACGAAATACAAGAGAAACTGGGATTAACTAGGATACGAGATAGAAATTGGTACGTTCAGCCATCTTGTGCCACAACGGGAGACGGGCTTTACGAGGGCCTTACGTGGTTAACCAGTAATCATAAATTATGAGCAAATATTTATTTTTCACAAATTAGCTATATATATATATATATACAGAGAATACACGTTTGCTTTGTATTTTTTATTTTTAATTTATCATGTGGAGGCTCCCATCAAGACGAACAACTGACAATGATACATTTGGCGACGTCTTTTTTACGAATAAAATTATCACATGTGCAAAAGGGCAAAAAAAAGAAATAGATATAAAGACAACTATTAATGGTGTGTTCCGATAATATCGATACTAGGTGAATAGTAATTTATTGTAAACGAGGTACCAAGGGGTGTAACTTTTGTTATACTAGCTATTTATCCCATTTCATGGAAATAATTACTGAATAGATATTACGCTAGCGAGTTTAAAATCGCTCTGTACATGTAACATATTCACACAAGTGTACTGTTTGATGAGACACATAAGTTGTACAAGTTTAAAAAAGAAAAAGAAACAAAAAAGTTACAAAGATCTAGTTATGATATTACGAGGTTCACGGATTCACAAGGATTAGTATACTGTATAACTTACCTTTGCAGGATCATATCTAATATCTATGTAACTGTTGTTTAAGCGGAGTTGCGTTTCACGAGCGGAAAGTACCTCAAGTTTTTAACGAAACGCAGCTAGATTTTTAACTTTGCAGTATCTTGTTGTCAAAATGCTATCTCTAATGTGTATTATATGATATTCATATATATATAGCCCGTGAGCATAATTCGTGATTATTCACGTATTTACCATAAATTTGTCATACCTACATTGAGGCTTTATGTAGTACAGCGAGATTCCGTTAGTAAATACTCTTGATATTTCAAGTTTTGTGCCGAAAAATTGCTTGTAATTTGATTTTTTTTTTGGATAATGTCTTCCAAGTCGCATATGTTTTTTTAAATTAACTCCGATCTTTTCCGTTTATCTCGATCACGGGTGACCCAAATGGGATAATATCTAATCACTGGACTTATTATGATTACGCACAAGTCACAGAATATAGGCAACAATGCAATAAGGAGTTATCGGTTTACTGATATTGTGAGCTCAAAAACCAAAAAAAAAAAAAAATACGGGAGAAGAAGAAACAATGTTACAAAGAACGTAACAGCATTGAATCTGCCAATATTTTTTACTGTTTAAGTGAGTATTGGATAATAAAGCATATTAGTATTAGATCGCAACGATCGGATCGTTAAGAACAACATTTTAAACGGATGAGATAAGTGTTTCCGTGACCGTTTGATTTCTCATAGCATAATCCATAGACTAAGACTAGTAAGAATATACTTTGAGATTCATAATTGATTCATAGAACTTCACAAGTGTTCAAAATGTCAGTGTATGATTATCGAATCAAATTGAGTTTACGAGTAAATAATAGTGATGATATACCTTACATGATGATACACCTTAATAATTTGTAAATTCGCATTGACACCTTGTTTACATTCCATGGTACATTAGCGAATTAGACTGTTAGAAAAATCGTTTTTAGTTATATGAATGATCTTCTACATGGATTATAACACGACATTTTCCCAGACGTAAGTTTGTACAACTTCCTCAGCATCCGTACCATTAATATTAAGTATCTCACTTAAGAAATGGTGTGAACGTTGAACGCATCGTCTGTAAAAAATCGTAATCAGGCTTTGGAAATACTCTGCTGTTTTCCAGAAGACATTAGATATATTACTTAACACTCTTTATGGCCACGTATTTGTACAACTTCGTGAACGTAATCTCTACATTTTTTAACAATGTTTCAACGGTACCATTATCGTATATTCTCTTTCTCTAATCATATATAAAAAAAATGTAATTGTGTTACGTTTTTATCATCAGCTTTAGCAGAAGCCATTTTCTCATTATTAAATGTGATGTTATGATGTTAATTGACGAAGTTTTAATGTACATAAATATGTTTGACATATTCCAGCTTATGTTGAGCGTCTTATGTGTTCCATATATCCATATACTAATATGCTATAAAATACAAAAATACTAATACAAATATTAAAAAAATACAATAACGAATTACGTATACACGAAAAGTTTCTTGAGGACTAATAGAAAATATTGTTTCATGGCAGTTTTGATAAAAGAGAAAGATATATAGGCAAGGGAATAAAATCGCTCCAAAAAGACAATATAAGTTTCAGAAGGAAAAATTCTAAATTTTTTTTACATATATAATAAAAATATATTTGTTTAGTAAGTAAATAAACTATTTCACTTTTCAGCATTAGAGTATAATAACTTAGAGATAATTCAGAATTATTGACTACTTTAATTCACTAATATCCAAAGCCTGAGCATAGTAAGAATTTTACAGCATTAGAAAAATCTGATTAGTTTGTAGGAATAATTATTATAAATTTGTTACTACACGGCCAATTACTGTCTAGTAGCAATTTAATAAATTCATGTTTAGAGTTCAGAGATAAAATAATAAAAAAAAAGCCAATGAAAGATTAATCTCTCGACTCTATAAAATGTGTATTTTTCAAACTCGGTTCGGTGAACAAATAGTTTTGTTATGATATTGCGTTGCACTATCTTGCAGAATAAGACATTCTTAATATTAGAGTACATATGTGTTATTTGATACAATTTTTAGGTAATTTGATATTATCAATGTTATATAGAGATCCTAAAAGTTATTGCTATCGAGACATGCGCTGAAAATTTTTACTTAAGATAAAAAGCATACAATAACATGTCATCCCTTTTATTTATACATATATACATACACTCACACACATACACCCACACACACGTATATATATATATACCTATCCTTTCGGTTAGAAGGAAGAATATCCAGGTGTGATTTGCCATTTAGAAAATTAATGACACTTAATAAGTACATCTTATCAGGGGCCATACAAAAAAATTTAAGGCTCATTTAAAACGCTTCGGAATAATATTACACGTGAATCGATGCTGTCAGCTTACACATGGACCGACGCTATCAGCCAGAGAATTCCTAATGCACCACGATTGTTAATAGAATACTTCCGAGAACGAAATATCTGCCTTAGAAGAAAGGGAGACTTAGCGCAATAAAGGAGAAAATCAATAACTGTTCTGTTAATTTACATATTTGCTATTTATTCCTATTGTTTGAATAGTCTATAGTATGTTGCATTCTTAATTATATGGCCCTCGAATGTTATATTATGAAACTATTTACATGTAATTATCCAAAATAAATTCTAACTAATACTTTAGGAATCTTTATTAGATCAACGAGCATACTCTTCAGGATAGGAAGAGTGGATTGTTCACAAAGAATCTCGGGCATTAAAATAATTTCGAGCATTAGGAGTATTTACTGGTGCAACAGGAGCTTTTTGGTTTATGGTGTGTATATGGAATATAAATATATAATAAATGCAATATATTAATATAATAGCAATTTTTACGAAATCGGAAATCGACGAAGCTAGAAAGTATATGTACTTGTATATTACTATCATTTGTATAATAAAAATTTCTTTAAATTATGCATCCTATGTGGTATATAGATATGTACCATACAATGAACGCGCGCAGCAATTTATGATAATAATTGGGCATAGAAGATAACGCTAAAGATAATTTACTTTTTTTTATTATTACTTTGATATATGTTATACCCAATATACACAAGACTGAGTCAGTAAAATAAATAACATTGTTAAAATTCAGTATCAACAGTCATGGTTTTACTATTTCGACAGCCAATATGATTAATTTAAAATAAAACGGAATTCATTATCACATTATCTTTCATACATTTCATTTTAGCATCGAAAATACTTGTTATGAAATTGAAGTTTAATAACATATATAAGGTGTATTCCGATATTCACTGTTGGTACTGAATCAATACGTGACGTGATTATAAATTTTCGGTACTAACAATGAATATCGAAACACAGCCCAAATCTCAAAAGAAAAAGAAAGAAAAAATATGTGACATGTTTAATGTGTAATGTACTCTTTTATAAAAATAAAACTATATAAAATAGAATTTTTGAAGCAGATAAATATTAAAATATCGATTTCTTTATAACAATATCGTCATAAACTTTTTCGGAAAACTTTTTCTTAAATTAACGCCGTAATGCATACAGATCATATATACACATATCTTTTCATTGTGTAAAATCAATGACAACATTTTGAGTTCTTTGTTATCACGGTAATCGCACGTTAATACTGCAGTTCAATTACAAATTTGTAGATTCAGAAATGAGATTCGTATAACCGTGTGCACTTTCGCGTTTGTGAAGTATCTTAGTATATTAAAAATAAACTAAAATTTCATTATATACCAGTTTGCATGTGGTCTAACTGTTAGATGGTCTAACTCTAAAATACCATATATATGTTAAAACATTTGTGATATATACATTAGAGCTATAATTAGTATATTGTAAAAGCGTTCTTAGAACTATGAGATTCATATACAGAATACTTCATAAATATATTGAATTGTGACTTGTTTGGTTCTTGATCGTGATTCTCTCGGAGATTTTAACTCGATAAGATTGTTTAAACACGAATATATCTGATCAGTTTTAACGTATTTAAAAGATTGTTCTACTGTACAATCAACAACACGATTATCGTATCCCCGATTTGATAGACATCTCAAATACTTCCTATTTCGATATAATCTTGTATGGATTTGTAATAAATGGTTGGATGCTATCTACTGGGCCGCTGCTCCTCCACAAGCGCTATCAATCGTTGTCGCGTTTTCTTATTATTTTGACACGTCGCCGAAATCAGACCAACTAAATGTTTAACTGAATATTCCTGCAACACATAATCACACATTTTATATATTACTATTGTAGACAGAGAAGAAAAAATTACCAATATCTCATTTATAATATATATGTATGTAATATTTTTATATGTAAATACCTTATGTTCCTTAATCCATTCTTCGAAGCTATTTTCAGGAAGATAATACGCTTTGATGTACAATTCAACGTATTCCCTATGCGGCATAGGTCTCAACGACGTCACTTTTTCAAACTTGGACTTTAGCTGCGTGAAATCAAGCTGCATTAAAGCTCTACCGCCATTCGAACATTTTTTAGCATTGGAGAATCTGGAGCGGTCAAATTACATATTTATTAGCTGAATTTAATTCCATTAAAATATTATTCTTAGAAAGGTATAAATAATAAGTTTGCTGTACCCTTCCACTAAGGTATGTGTGATTAAGTGAGCCACATTTTCCCATACTGCATTACATATATCTGCATTTAAAGGTATGTACGTTTCAATAGTGTTAAGTCTCTCGTTTAAGATGCACACTTCCTATAAAATGTTACAATATTTTTAATATCATGATTGACGACACTTCATTTAATAACAAATAGCAACACGTACCTGAATTAGAGCATCAATATAATTACTGTGTTGAGACATAACGTCCGTCACTTCCCAATTGACTTTGTTCATTAAATTCAAAATATTTGCAACGTCGAACGCTTGCGACGTTACTGCCATATAGACTGGCTTTCTCAAGTCTGCGGCGGACGCTATCGTTTGCATATAAAACTGATGTAAAAATCCTCTCTGAGGACTGCTGGCAATGAGGTGCTCTAAATAAGGCCTTAGGCCTTCATACTGCTGTCCTAAAAATATCAGAGACTCGACAGCTACAATACGTTCCGTTAATCCGTGAAGTTTCTCGGGCTGTGACAAATTCACAATGGATGAAAGTTGTGGTTGTCTTACTTTATTGTAATTCGTATTGCCATTTTCTTCCATTGTATCGTTCTCAGAGATAATCAGAGTTTCTCTGATTCGCGTTAAGGATAATTTTAATTTTGGACTGTACAACGAGTCGCTATTGATTTGCTGAAAGTATAGATAACCGTATTCTAAATCACATTCCAGTCACGCGAGCACAGTTAAGAATCGTAACGTGAACTTACAAGATCCGATGTAAAGAATAAATGTACTGTGTAGAAGCATAGCTCGAAAAATTGTATCATGCTCTGTGTGACGGTAACCGCGATTGATCGTAAAAGCTTCGACATCTGTAGATACTTGCCGCACACTCTCAGTATGCTTAACGTCGTGTTTGTGACCATAGGTCCGGATTGTTTGAGTTTGCACTTCTTTTTATTTACTTTCGTATGGTCCGGCTCGTCGACGTATTCATGCTTCAATTCATCGGGAATATCCTCATCGGACTCGTCCGAAAAATACGCAGGTTGATCGAGCTAAATAATAAAACGCAAAAGATCAATAATATAGCTTAATTATTTAAGCAGCGCTAAAATGTATTAGTTTAATGATTTTCTTACATCATCGTTTATTAAAATATCTTCATCCATGGTATCATCCAATCCTACTGTGAACGGTGACAAACCGCCTTCCAGATATTTCTGCAGGTCGACACCCGTAGAATTATCGCTGTCGCTTAAGGTCGAGCTATCTAGGCTGTTCCACGCTTTACAGTTATTGAGCGAAGGTTTCAGACTTCGAAATTCCAATAATTGAGTAGCCATGAAATCGGACTTTACAGGACACAACTCCCAGCCGTCATTTTCCAAAAACATTTTCAATTCATCCAAACGAGATGCGTGATAATGAGAAAAGTATGATAAGGACTGCTTTTTTATAGATTCTTGCAAGTTCTCCGATTTGAAACCACAGAGATCTTCTCCGATTTCCATCAACCTACAAATCACGAATAATTTAATAGATAATTCAGCACGAATTGATAATTACACATTATCAATTTGCTTACCTGTTAACTATACCCAACACCTGAACAAACTGTTCAAACTTGGTATTTGTCAAATCTGTGTTCGACAGATATATCGATATCTTCCTTTCCACATCGTGCCATACTCGGACCATGCCGTTCTCTAATTTGTGTTTAACGTATTGCTTGCTCAAATTCGCCTCTAAATCCTTCGTATCGGACTTACACTCGACCTTATCCTCTTGCGCGTTATGCCAATTTACAATTAAATGATATGAATTCAGTATTGTCCACAATGATTTGCATAGTTCCGTGAGGCAAGCTATACATTTCTCACGGGGCACAGCCTGACACAGTTGTTTGTATTGTCTTTTCACGTCACCTCCTGCATAGCGATGGATAACGGCGAACGCCATGTTATGAATAGCAGCGGTGAAATGCATATGCAATTGATCCACAGCATATTGAGTCTTCCCTAATAACGTATATGCTTCCTGAATGGAAGAATATATCGCAACATCGAATTCGATGCACATTTTAGAGAGCGTATTGTCTAAAGTCGTTTCCGCTTGTTCTAAAATATTTTGCAGGTTTGTATTCAGCTCAGCGATACAAAAGAAATGTTTGTAGGTCTGAGCGGCACTCTGGCATTCCAAGAGAAGCGATATGGCTCCGGGATAATTTCCTTCGTCTAAAAGCTCTTTTAAACGGTCCCCCGTACAAAGCTGCATAATAATCAAGTTTACAATGTAAAAGATCTCTTTCGATTCATTTAATGTGATACAGAGTTGGAACTAGGCCTCTTACAAGGCATATATTATCTTTTTAAAGACAAGCGAAAAATATAAATTAACTTACCAAGGTTTTTATAGTGTTTAAACTGTTTAACAGATCCTGGTTCACTTGTCGCCTCTGATAATTAGCCAATATACCTAAACTCGCTTTAGTAAACTGTTTCTCAGCTAATTGCAGATCTGCTCTTCCCATCTTACATATCTCCAAAACGTCCTGCAGTTGTTCCTGCAGCAGGTGAATCTTGTCAAATTCCACTTTACAGGCACTCTGCTTCTGCAAAATAAGCTGCAACACCTTCTTGGAGACCACTTGGTGTTGCTGCTTGAGCTTCTTGTAGCATTTCTCAATTTCCTTAGAGTGCAATATCATTGGTAGTTTCTCCAGTTCGTAGCGTGACGAATCAAAACTACCATCGGTACTGAAGTAAACGTCTTCGACGGAATCTAATACATCCTGGTCGGGTATAGGCTCGCTCTCTGTCGACTCGGAGCAGAGGTCTTCACACTTTTGCAAGTCGGGCGGATTAAGCAGATCGGGATTCAAGCCCATAAGCGGCACTTTAGTCGCATTCTAAAAAAATTATGGATTTATCATTTTAACAATAGGGCAGTCAATGTTCAACTAAAATATACTATTCAACTAAAATTACTTTCTTTAATTGTAGCTAACAATCAGGAGTGAGTAATGTTAGTACAGATTTGTCGAGATTGAATTGACATGTTTTTAAAGGTGTACAATTAAATTGCTCATACATAAATTATAAATAATTATATATACAATTCAATACAAGTCTTAAATAATATTGAATTATGTATTTGCAATTACAATTATATTACGACAATTATAACCGTTATGCGATAATGCGACTATCAAAGTGCCAAGTTTCCAGAGCAACTATTTTGTCAATAACAGTTCTCGCGAGAACCAATTACGAAGATAACGAGGACAAGGAGTAGACGCAACGTAGTTTGACAGCGGAACGTCAAGTAGGACTGTACACATCACTTCCGAGTCGTCACATAACCTCACTTCTGGGCAGCGCGGCGCACGGAGTCGCGCTTATACTTGGCAAATCTAGCTCGGCGCGCTCGCGAAAACGTCGGACTTGCCTGCTTGTGGATGAGGTCGAAAAATTTGATCTTCAAATCCTCCATGATGTCGGACTGCATCGCGATCGTCAGGCCAAACGCATCCTCGTCTGTTTACACGACTGGCGATCGGCCTGGTGGTGCGCGCCCCGCGTTACCGTGACATTTCTCGGAAGCAGGAGTGGCATAATGAATCTCGACGGCCCCTCTCTCGATTCTCCAATCGCGGATTCTCTAAACCTCGAATTCGAATCTTTCGAAAGGGAGGATTCGCTCTTGCCGTGCTCTACGTGCTGCGTCAAACGGACCGTCGAGATGTTGCTGAGGACGATATCTCTTGAAGTTGCTCAGGTACACGTCGACATTCGTATCTCGCGGCACGCGGGCGAGAAGGCGAGAATGGGCGAGAACTTCAGGTTCCCGATGACGAATCCCGCCGGACGTCGCTACGCTCAGGTATGTGCGAGGATTCGAGACAGATATCCGGTGCTGCTACTTCCTGGATTATAATGGATTTTTGTGATAGAAATGGAAAGGGTCGGACCCTCGGTCCCGTGTCAAACGTTGAGAGCTTTCAGGCACGTGCAAAGTATGTAGATGACATTCGTATTACGCAATGGAGATTTTTAAAAGAGATGATAAAAAGTAAGATGGCGAGATCGCGCAGATAATTATATATAATTGCAAATGATGAAAAACGCCTCGAATAAGCCTAAATTCATCGAAATCGGGGAGGAGGGAGCTCTCCTTAAGTATTACCCATATGATATATCGAATACCCCTGGCAAATCATCTTTTATTCATGAGTTCATCGAATAATATAAATATAATGTGTCACTATATAAATCAATATGATGGATAAATCAGTATAACATCGAGTAATCATTAATAATTCGAAATAATTTATTATGTTTAAGGACAGAGAGAAAGAGAGAGAGAGAGAGAGAGAGAGAGAGAGAGAGAGAGAGTGTGTGTGTGTGTGTGTGTGTGTGTGTGTGTGTTAAAGCAGAAAGAGATTGACATTCTGGTGAAAACGATATAAAAATTTATAGGATTTATAAAAATAACAGAATTATTTCGATTTTCTCAAATAAAAATCTTTAAAGTTTTTGAAAGTTTATAGAAGTACATGCTTGGAATGATACTAATACTTTCAAGAATTGTGTCAACAACAATAAATCAAAGAGAGAAAGTTAGTAAGAAAATGCCAGTAAATTTCGCATATCGACACCGTTGAAGAATCGCGTCTCGCGGAGAGAAGAGTGTAATAAAGAAGGAGAAATAAGATTAAAGTACGCGTAGGAGGCACTAATCACGTAATAACTCGGCTAACCGACGAATAATCGTGTTTTATCTTCCCGGGGGATATAATAAATAAAGGCTTCCAAGTTCTATAAAATTCGATGCCGAGTTAAATTAAAAACTAAATTGAAAGGCATAAATTTCTTTTGTATTTAATTTCAAAGTTACACAGGGCGAAAAAATTTATTTTTCGACAAATATAATAAATAGACGTTATATCAGAAGTTTGGAAGTTTATTTTTCTCGTTCAAATACATTTATATCGACATTGAAAGCGAAATGTGAAAACCGGCTTATTTTTTTTCCGCGTGTCATTTTGTATATTATAAAATTGAGGCTACCGCGAAATTATCATTAACAGTTTTGTAATAGTTAATATAATTTGCAATATGCTGTCGTGCCTTACGTATCTTCATTCATAAATAATTCGCGACGAGCAATTTGCGTAAATTCCGAGAATTCATTGCGATTGAAAGTAATCGATATCGCCGGTGATGCTCCGTCGCGGTGAATGGTACTCGACATTACGCGACGATTATCAATCCCATTGTTTGGAATCCAGTTGAGATGGTAAAATACGCGCGCCATTTGAGTGGCCATCGTGCGCCACTCGGAAGCATCGAGCAATTACGGCGATTCTCGGTTGAATAACAACGGATTAGCCATAAAATTACTAACCGCCGACGTATTATCGCGGACGCTTAAAAATACCTTGTAACGACAAGCGAAAGTTATCTATTTGGCGAGTACAGGGTCGTAACGGCGAGCCGGGCGGTTGGGCGAAATAAAAAAAAAAACAGGCTTGATGCGAACACGAAGAGAAAGAGGGAGGAAAATACCAGGACGTCGATTATCCGGAAATAATAACGTAATAATAAAAAGTACACGGTAAAAAAAATGAAAATACGATTACGACGTGTCCCCAACGATACAGAATCGCTCGAGTTAGCCACCTCCTGTTTACGGCACTGGCGATACGCGACGAAGGGTTGAAATCGATGCGACTGGGCGCAACGGCAAGCGTGGGTGTTCCAGGGTAGACCTGCGATCTCGCACACGCCGATTGGCGGTATCCGGCGTAACCCGGCGGCCGATTGGTCGGCCGACCTCCCACGCGCTCGCTCCGCCCTCCCTCTCCGCCGTCCCTCTCCGCCAACGCGAAGCCGGCCGCAGGTGAGATCGCGTGGCGCAGGTGTGTTTCGCAGTGTTGGCTGTGCATCCAGCGTCACGCGCCCAGCAGGGACGGCGTATCATTTCCTTAACGGGGCGAACGAGTAGCAAAAGTGGGAGAAGGAGGTGGGGAGAGAGAGCCGAGCGGCCCGTGGGAGAGTGCGAGAAAGCGAGAAAGATTCCGAGAAAGGGCGAACGGAAAAGTGGGTGGGTGAGAGGCGACCTCGCCGCGCCGTTAACATTCGCACCCACGCATACAGACGCAGCCTAGCCACGAAGCGGAGTGCTCTCGGGGCGAGGGACCTTGCGCGAGCCACCCCGAGGAGTTACTCGAATCTCGGTGGCGCACCAGACACCAGGGAGCGAGCGGAGCGAGCCAGGTGATTCTCGCGAGGGTGACGGCACGTCCACCGGGTTCGCGTTCGCGAGAAGAAATTCTTCGGGGACTCTTCGGCAAATAACCACCCCTCCGGCAGGGAAGAAGTGAAAGACAGAGAGAGAGAGAAAGAGAGAGAGAGAAAAAGGAAATCCTCGACAGCGGTGGAAAGAAGAGGAGGAGCGCCTGCCTGCAACTCGTAATCCGCGAAGCGACGATGGTACGGAGATTCTGCAACGGCGCGGTTGCACTTGGCATCGCCCTGACGGCCTGCGCTGCTTTTCCGCGCGCCGTCATGGCGATCGACCTCAGCCGCTTCTACGGTCACTTCAACACGAAACGCTCGGGTAAGTCGACCGCAGAGCACACCCTCGGCACGAAGGGATGATGATTAGGGGATGAGCGAAGGCTCGCGCGGACGCGAACTTCGAGAAAGCACGATTCCGTGATCGCAGGTGCGAGCCTCAGGTGCGCGCAATCGTAGGACGATCGCGCGGAAGAAATTGCACAAAAGTAAAATCACGCGGGGAATACGGTTATTCCATATAAAGTATTCCGGAGCCCGTTTTAGAAAAGTACAAGGAATTGCACACACAAGCGCATGCTATTACGATTTTAATGAAACTTTCGTGTTATATGATTTTATGAATGTTTTGCAAATATGCGTTATTTGTTCCAAGTTTATAATGGCAATGTTCGTTTATTACTGACAGTTCACTGCCAGTACTGCAAAATCTATAGTTCATATCACGCACATTATAGATTTTCAGTACTGGCAGTGAATTCTCAGTAATAAGCGAACATTGTCAATATAAAACTTTAACATAAAATATTTTTCCGTATCCTGCACTTTCCGTATTCTGCATATAACATTTAGGTAATCGATTATGCGTTCGCAATGTTTCATGGAATTTCTTGTGACAATGCGCCGACAGTATATGTATAAAGTTATTCGAAAGAGATAACATTATCAACATTTTTTTTATCAAGTATTCTTAATCGTTCGTAGTTTTGCTCTTACCAGCTGTTTTATCTTCACTCAGACATTTTGCAATTGTAATTAAAAATGAAAAGGATCTTTATCGATACATATTTATATAATTTACTACACTTTATGGGGTTTTACATTTTTTTTTTAACAAGTACACGCGCGATAACATCTGATAAAATAATAACTTTATTTTATTATAAAGCTGCTTATGACGCTAACTTTTAATCGCAAATTTGTGACGATAACTTTTAGCAATATGTATGTGTCAGTTCTAACGAAATTATAACTTTGTTATAAAGCTGTCACATTTCAATGACGACAACTTAATTGTTTGCGATAAATTTAAACGTGTATTTATTTATATACATTTTATGCAATATTAACATCTGGAGAGTATATTAAACGTGCAAAAGTTTGAAGGGTAACTCGTGCCAGTCTGCCCGCGCAAACGTAGAGTTAACTACTGCAACCGTAGAAACTAAGAGCTCGGGGAAACTAATTTATAATTCGTGTTATTACGAAATTTTAATTAAAGAAAGTTATCGCAGATATATCAATTAGATAAATTAGTTGGACGTGTAACTTGTTGGAAATAAATTACCATAATCCCTTCGCATATGTCGGAACGAAAATAAGCTGTTCTATTTCTATCGTCGTCTAGTAGTTCTCCGCTTATTTTGATGACTTAACAAGAACGTTGAGAGAATTATTCATCATATCGATCGGTATATTTCCTACAACATCATATATTTATCTACTCAAATGATTATTTGATCAAATCGCAAGTGATAATACTATATTATTTCTAAAATTACTAAAAGATACGATCTTGTGTTACTTCGAGCGACATTGTAAAAGTTAAAAAGCTTCGTCTTTTACGTTACATACGAGATATACGTACATGTGTAAATTTCAGCTTACAGTGAGTAAATATTTTATACCTACGCGAGTCCACGCGGGACGCTTGTAAGAGCACGGAATGGAAGAGGAAACTTCCGGGGAACATTGTCGCCCTTTGCGTTATCTTGTTCCTTCTGCTTAGCGTTCATTAAAATTAACAGCCGCGGGGAATTATGATGGAGATGTTTCGCGGAGTTGAAACTGGTGGCTATGTATACGAGGACATGTTCTCCAACGCGACGGCTAGTTACGTACCCGCCTCGCTCGGTCAATAACGCGCATACTTAACGCGTACCGAGTCGCATATAGCCCCGCCAATGACATTTACAAGCATGCGTTTTTACTCAGCTCGCGGCTATTCAGGGCCGACCTGCCGCAACAGCGGGCTTCATGCGGTCGTTGCATCCCCTGTCTCACCCTCGTTTCTCGCAATTATCTATTACAGAAATGCATTCTTCCTAAAAACCGGTAATGTCGCAGAGTCGCGCCTAAAATAAAATTTATAAAAGTTCTATGATTCTTACATTTTAATGATTTTCTCAATCGAAAGCTGTTATCCCTATCTAATTTTAAATTGCATTAACTATAGACTGATTATTAATTAAATTTTTATTTGTAATTATTTATGGTTGAAGAGGACTCTGTGCAGTCGAAACGTACCATTTTATCACTAATTTATTTATGCAATAAACTTTAACATTTGGTTCTAATTTTTCCTTTTTACACTGAAAAAAAATTCTAGTTAAAAATGAACGAATCAGAAATATCTTGTAGGATTGATAAAATATTCCATACATGGTTATTATAGTAGGAATTCTGGTTATTATAAGACAAGTTATAAAATTATAAAGTATTAAGTTTATTATAATAGTATTATAATAACCAGAATTTCTATATAATATTATATATAATATTCTATTATAATAACCAGAATTTTTTTTCAGTGTAATCTTACATTTAAAATACTATATCCCTTAACCCCCATTTCTCAATTTTATTTTCCATCAAACGTTAAACCACCCTTATTTCCAGGGAATCTTATCGAGAAACGATATAGCGTATTTTAGTCATTCTGTTTTCGTGGGGGCAGATACATTTCAGTCAAAATAAGAGATGAGTAAGGGATCAAGTAGGAGACGAAGTCGATAAAACGTGCCCTCGGAAATTCGACGATGAAGCCGAAGTTTCAAAAATGATGCTAACAGATAAACTTATATTTATTTTCCAACTTTCGCCGATGAGTTTCGCGATGAGTTGCCTTTAAGTGGCTTCAAGCTCGTTCTCAAAGCTCGTTGCTGTTCGCAACTCGTGTCCTGTTCAGAGAGGCGCCGACGAAGTTTCAACAAGTTTACGTATGCGGAAACTCCGCAAATGGTGCGTGCGGGGGAATAGAAGCTCGTAGCGGCGTGGTCGTCGATCGAGAGATTGCTATTTAAAATTTATCACGTCTGCGGTATATTCGCACCGAGGCATACGCGACAATCTTGCCCGTCCTTTAATATTCCTTCGACATTTCGTTCGAAATTTATCGAGACCTGGCAGTCCCGCGGGGACCGAGCGGTCGCCTCCCCCAGGGAATCCGCATCCGTCGTTGTTGAAATATTCCTATCGTCGTTGATGAGATACGCCCACGGCCCGCGTAGGCGTCTTATCTAAACACGCGGAGGATATTGCAACGTGCAGTAATTTAATAACATTTTTCCAAGTTCGAACGCAATCCCTGATACGAGACGAGTTCCCGGATACGGTTGATTAGGTAAAATGTTTGCCCGCGACCCTACGTAGATCCTGTCTAAACACGCGGTTGAACTGCGACGTATATACACGTAATAATTTAATAACGCTGATGGCCATCGGGGCCACCACCGCCGGGGCTGGCTCGATACGGGGTGACTTTTCGATAAACACACGGTAGATATCGAATTCTTTAACTCGGTCAAAATTAACTGTCACTAGGACGCTTTTGTTTGGACATGACGCTCCGCGTTTGCGGTGTAAATTACGTTTACGGGCGAAACGAACGTGGGCGATCGTATAACGAATGTATGGCACAATATTACACAATCGATCGACCGGGGCGGTACAACCGTCGCACAATACGACGGTTTTTTCCGCGTTCCGCGCGTGGCATTGTTTTTTCGCCGGAATGATAAATCCGTATTATTCCGGAATGAATCTTCATCCGGAATAATACGTGCGTCGGCATGTGCAAAAACGCGTGGGCGTTTAAATCGCTGATATTTTTTCTCGTCCGAGATCTGCAAATAAAGGTCTCGCGTAAAAAGCATTACAAAGCATTTCCTACGAGAAGTAGAAAGATGAGGGACGTCGAAGAGCGGAAATGCAGCTTTTTCGCAGGAGAATCCGGCGATGATTCTCTATATAATAAATAAGACCTGAGAGAGAAAATTTCTTCTTCTTAAGAAGATCTGGAACATAAAATTTTTCTTTTTAGTACATGTAAAAGTGTTTCTACTTTCGAGCGACTTTCATCAAATCTGACACTATTTATTCAGAACTAGTCTCTTTTGTAGAGAGACTTATGGGGGGGAGATACTTTAAATCGCAGAGAAAACTCTGACAAAAATAGCTTGGAGTGATTTCGAGTTTTTTTTTTATGAGAGGGAATGAATAATCGATACTCGTTTACAATTGTCCCTGCAGTTGTATCGGATTATGCGTTCTGCTAATTGATTTTTCAGAACCAGTCAGCTCATAGTGCTGCTTGTAGCGTGAGCAAATGCGATCGCGTGCTTGCTCAATTATCCCGAAAGCCCAGGCCGCACGGAAGAGGGGGTGCTGTCGTATTTGCCCGCGCCACGTTTATTAATCCCGTTTCGGGTCTCTTGCTTTAATACGTTATCGGCGTAATTTGATCATCCGGCGACTCTCGCGACCGTCCCACCGGCCCGCTCGTAATTGGCTCCCCCTGAACTTCCATTTCCGTGATAAATGAGATTGATCACGTACGCACGGCGTTTCCCAATTATTTCGAAACGACGGAGCAGCAGATCGGAGATCACGTCTTCTCACTCTCACGGAGTTCGTGTTTGCGTTTCAGAGGCTTGCCATCCGTACGAGCCGTTCAAGTGCCCGGGCGACGGTATCTGCATCTCGATACAGTACCTCTGCGACGGGGCACCCGACTGTCAGGACGGTTACGACGAGGACTCAAGATTGTGTACCGCAGGTAAGTTAATTAATTCTGAATTCATTTAATTAATTAGATGTAATCGGCAGGGTCGCGTTACTTACACTTAGCATTATTAGTTACGCATCTCGTTCTTACCGTAAGCCTGATGAATAAACTGTGCTGCGCGTGTCTGATTTTTAATATTATTTTACACTTTTAAGATATGATCTTTATCTCGCTCTTTGCTTGGAGGATTACTCCGTGACCTGGCGTGGATTTTTATTTTATTTTATTTTATATACTCCGGGCATGGATTTCATTTTATACTTATTGTATGAGAGAAACGCGCGTATCATCGGTGTGGATGCACTAGATGACGTTCCGTGCAACTGCACCGGGCAGCTGTAATACGATAAGGGGCGGGCTGTGCCGCCGCACTCGTTCGACGTATTTGCAATGCCATCTTTTATCTCGCTCTCGCCTTTTCACAAACATCTATAAAATCATAAATATTAGTTAACCGAGATTTTGCGCCCTCCTTATTGTTTTTCGCACCCCTTCGTTGGCCTTCCGAGACAGCGTCGAAAGAGGAGAAAATGATTCCAAATTCAATTTAAGTGATATAAGTTTGTGAAACATACTGCCCCTGTATCGATCCCCGGCGTATCTGGGGTCGTATGCAGTTTGCATTTGTCTTGTTCTTTTTTCCAGCGCTTACGGAATGTGCTTTTACGTTGTTACAGCCAAACGACCGCCCGTAGAGGAAACGGCGAGTTTTCTGCAGTCTCTGCTAGCAAGCCACGGTCCAAATTACCTGGAGAAGCTATTTGGAACTAAAGCACGCGACACGCTGAAGCCTCTCGGTGGTGTGGAGAAAGTGGCCATCGCGCTGTCTGGTAAGTTGCCCGGGTTTTAGATACGAACTTCGCGCTGCCAAATATGTAGGATATCATCGGGCTGTCCGCCTTGTTCTCTCCGATGTCAGAGTAAGGTGATAAATCTTTCCCGCGTATCGGAAATCTATTAAAAGCCGCGATGTTGTCGCATCCCAAGTAGAACAAGAAATCACAAATATGTCAAAATGACATCAAAATGATTCCAAAATGTCATTATTATGTCATTTTCATCGCTGCTTTAACGTTATTTTGATGTCATTATAATTTTTGTTCTACCTGCGATTATGTAGAACGAAATCGCAAGTATCTTAATCGATCCGACAAGCATTTACCTCGCGTAGTCGCCGATTTACGTACAAAGACTTCGAGAGAACGCTCGAAGAAAGATTTTCTCGCATCGCCGGTCTATCGGCGAAAGTTTCCGGTCCCGCAAACCGGCCCCTGACGATGTGTTTCGGCCGTTAGAGTCGCAGACGATCGAGGACTTCGGCGCGGCGCTGCACCTGATGCGCTCCGACCTCGAGCACCTGCGCTCAGTCTTCATGGCGGTGGAAAACGGCGATCTCGGTATGCTGAAGTCCATCGGTATCAAGGACTCGGAGCTGGGCGACGTCAAGTTCTTCCTCGAGAAACTCGTTAAGACGGGCTTCCTCGATTGAACGGTTACATCCGCCGTCGAACCGCCGTCGCCGCCGCCGCCGCCGTCGTCGTCGTCATCATCATCGTCGTCGTCGACGTCGACGAGGAGCCGCCGCCGTCGCCGCCGCATCGTCGCCGTCGCATCACCGTCACCGCAGTCCCTTCCAGTCTGATGAAGCCTAAATCATCCTCTCCGCGGACACTTCTATCTTTTCCTCGTCGTCGCGAGTTCTTACGCGCAGGATGTAGCCTGTCACTTTTCTTTCCTTTCCTGTCCTTTCTCGAATCTCTTGCTGTCGCTTCGACGCGACGAGCGCGATCAGGAGCACCGGGACGAGGCGTCGAGATCTGCGTAGGGAGCGAATCCGCTGTATGATGAGTGATCAGGCAGGTCTCCGTTTCACATATCTCGTAGCTCTGTCGTCTGGATAATTTCATTATGCGCGTCGCTGAGCCACTTAAAGAAGAATGCAACAATCAGGACACGACTGATAATTCATGCGCATGCTCTCGGACAGTTTTAATTACTTCGCGATTTGAATTCGTATCTGTCGTTGGGGAAAGCAAATAATCGGGGGAGGGGGGAACTGAAATAACCGTGTCAGGTTTCTCTGAACAATCTGCAATCTAATATTAACTTCGTAAACTGAAACTTCTTATGGCAAATAACGGGTTACTTAAACCTACTTTACTTCCTTTAAGCTTTATTGATCCTGACTAACGTAATCGGATTTGAATGTAAATGTTTTGCTACACTCCGACGGGAAGTTTCCCCTAATCGCGCGTTGAAGCGCAACTCAAGTAATGAGCTTTTATCCGACTTATCTATAAACTATTGAGCTTCCTCATCTAACAACCTAACTAATTCGCTGTAGGGATCTCTCACTATCTCGTGCACGTGTACGTTGTTTTGCGTGTCCCGGTTTTATTCGAGTCGTATCTTTAATATGCGAACACGTGCACGGTACCACCTTGCATAAGTGATGAGACTTCGATGACAATCGTTAAGGCCATGATGTAACAGTCCAACGGTTGTGCATTGAAACTTAAGGCACGCGATTTTTTTTTCGTGGGAAGTTTCTCAAGATTAACACGTAACTGTGTTTTTTTTTATGAGATTATAATTCAGATAAAATTTATCTACGTGTAAATTAAAATTCTTGAACTTAGTGAGTGGGACTCCTCGGCGAGATTGCTACCTTCGAGCTTCAAACTTGAAAGACTTCACAAGAGAAAACTCTCGAGAAAGTAATTACGTTCGAGCACGGCAGGATGGTTTTTAATCAGAGCCGTTACTTCAGAAAGGTCGTGCGGAAGAAGCCGATAATGTAACTCTTATCAAATGCAATGCCATAAAAATTGGCTCCCCAGGAAGAACTTTATGCTAATTGCAGATGCACAACTATTGGATCTGGTGCTTCAGTATGGGTGCTAGGGTTGTGGGCGGGGATCTATATATTCTCAATTTATTGCTGCATTTCGTAAACGAATCGCACGTAACGATTGTTCTCGATTATTCCCTCGGGGCATTTTAAATGTACTTTCCGATGGCGCAATTTCCGTTGTTACAGAGTGACCTTATATTGCGGATCAGGGAGAGATAATTCTTATTCGGACAGGCAATTACTGTTGAAAGTATTGATTTAAATTAACGTTCTCGTGTGCGTACGTATTTTTTTTTTATCTTCGTCACCGCGGTCGCATCTCGCGTTAAATTTTGCGACGCGATACCGCGGCGAACAAGAAAGATAAACGAAAGAGAAAAGATGAAAGTAACAAATCTCGTGTTGAAAAAATTCTCGGTATTTTCACCGCACTTAATTGTACCAAATTGTAATTCTTGTCTCGATTAAGGTAAAAAAACATTGATGGAGGCGGACGTAAGATAAAGCAGCCTCATTTAACGTCCGCAAGAAGCGGTACAATGGGAATACCGATAGCCTTCGTGTTGAAAGGATCAGGTGCTTTTGATTTCTCTCGGTGCAGCCGTGAACGTCACGCAACCGTATCAACACAATGCGGCGACGTTGCACGCGCGGGCGTATTTAAGAGAAATGGGTACAAAAAGAGGTAATAAAGGGAAAAAGGAAGAGGAGGAACTGGAGCATCTTCGCGTCGCGTTCTTTCAGGGTATGGCGCGCGTTTTACTTATTAGGCGAAAGAGAGCAAGATATAAGATATATATAATGCTAGCGTATGATATTTTCATTACGGTAACACGATACATATCAGTACACATACATATCAGTAAATTATATTTAAAAAATTATACAGATATATATATATTATATATATAGATATATATAATGAAGAAAAAGCAACGGTATTGGATTCTCTCGAGGTAGCGTTTCCCATTTCGCGCTTTCCTTTTACTTCGAAGAGAGAAAATTTGACGCGTTATAAATTTCTATATATACACACACATATATACACATGTGCACATAATATTATATATATATATATAAATTGTGTGCTACTCGCGACAATCGAGAAATCGCGGATGGGCGCGAGTCTGGCGAGACCACTCTTTTTTTACCTCGAGAGAATACATCCCTCGCGGGGGGGTGAGTAACGCGACGTATCTACTTACTAAGCGTATCTTTTAATCGATACAAACGATACATTGAGACATATCTTCTAATTAATGTAAAACGTAAGTACGAGTCTAGAGATATATAAATATTATACATATATACATATAGCGGAATACATATCAACAGAGAGAAATCACTCTTTTATCAGATGGTAGATAATATTTTGGTATATAAAGATGAAAAAAAAAGTTTAATATTCCCTCCAGATGTCAATTACGGTCCAAAGTAGGGCCTGGACCGAGGGCAAAATCCGAGGGAACTTGTGTGTTTTAGCGAACAACTGAACGGGGCAGACCGGGGAGGTCATGGCACGCCGCGACAACCCTCTCTCTCTCGCTCTCTCTCCGCCTCTTCGCCGCGTGCCTTGACCCTTTGGCCCCAATTTTTCGAGTCGTAAGTCATAAGGTCAAATCTATCTCCCCCGAGAGCGGCAGACCAGAGTTCCACCAATATCTGATATACATATCAAATGCCACGTTTCGGAGGCGCGTCATCCATCGTCTTGGAATGATAAGAGATCGTATTTTCCTCCCTTTGTCCCTACGACTCTCCTCTCCTCTTTGTACGTTTTATTGTACTAATTTACGTGTTGCAGATATTTAGCCACGAAGAGCGGATGAAGCTGGTTTGTCAATTTGATATTCTCTCACAGACAGCCTTGTATCCGATTAAATTACTTCTTGAATGACCATTTCTATCAATGCAGATTAATTTTAATCTCGGTTTAACTTGCTTTTCATCTTTTTCTAATTCTCAGGACTAAAAAAAGATAGAAAGTAAATTAAAGTTAAGATTAAAATTAATAGCGTTGATAGAAGTAGACATAAATTAGATTAACTCTTTTAATTAAAAAAGCGTTAAATTAAATATGATTACTTGAAAAGTGCTTGATTTTATTCCTATTGGACTTTCTGTTCACCTGTCGATCTTGGTTGAGTTCTCATTAAAATTTTAGACATAGCGACACAGTTTTTCGGGAAAATTGTCGATCCGTCCACAACGTTAATGAATAATGTGGTTGCTCGGTGTTCCGCCATGCCCTTTGGCATTATCATCATCCCAATGAAACAAGAGATATCTCGGCGCTGAATGTAAATGGCCGGGCTGAAAGCGATGTATCGCATAAAGGCAGCACGTTATGTATCCCCCGTGGCGGAATTAATCGCTTTCGAAATTGCAAAACATGATGCAATAAAGATTCCAGCTGTTTACGTTAAATGACGAAGCGGCAATGTTTTCCTACACATCTTACTCGCGTCAAATTTTACAGCTCAGTAAACTTTCCGCGTTATATTCCAATTCGATTTCTAGCCCGACAAACCCTTTGTACCTTCGCGAAATTGATCAAAAAATGATTCCGAGGAAAAAATACAATAAATATCGAGTTTACACGAAGCATTCTTTCCCATAAATTCAACTATACACGCGACGGCTCTTGTGAAAACGTATTTCACCCGGTTATTATGCGCGCGGCGGCTAATTAAGCGGTTAATTAATTGATTAACGAAGATACGCGACACTTTTTTTTCTCGTTTTTTTTTACGTACGTTTACATACTCATCGCACGCGTTGTTTCGTTGCTCTCGTTGCTCATTTACATTGCTGCGTTACATCGCCGTTGTAATATGCGTACGTTGCTTAAGTAGACGCTAAGTTAATCGATAAATCGAAGTGATTATATAGGAGATGCATGTAATCTTCAACCTTGTCATTTCAAACCGATGGTACGCATATATATGTATATATATATGCATATACGCGACCTACATGTATAAAAAGGGAAGAAAAAAAGAGAGAGAATGTATTGACCACTTTAATTATCAGAGATTTTAACGATGTGATAATGTACTAAAATGTCACGCACCATGTCGTATTATCTATATATGTTACCTTTCGACTTCTGATTGTTCTACTGCCAAAGCGTTTCTTATTATACGTCATGTTACCACGGCAATCTACGTGCTCTGTACGCTGTAAGTAACCATCCGCTTCTTAAGGTTTTGTACTTCTTCTCTATTCGATTGAATCGCCAGGCGCTCTTAGGAAATGATTTTGTCGCGCGAATAGTTATATAATCGTTAAATAAAGCGAACAGTTTCTTCTCAGTTTTAATTGCTAGTGCCTCCAATTACCGCACCGTGCCACACCGATTTCACGTTGATCGTGCGAGCGTGCTTTGCACTTGTCTGATGAGCAACACGATTAGCCACGACGCCCGCCTGTGTACAATTGCAATTTCAGAAGGTTGCTTTTTACTGTATCTCACCCCCTTGCATTCGTTTACGATTCTATTTTTTGCGACGTGGCGCGGTATTCCGATTCTATACGACTTTTTCATTCGGCGGAAATACCGTGGAGGAATCGAACGAATCTCTACTTCGGATTGTGTGCTAGAAGAATATCGATTGGAACGCCGCGATATTACTTCAAACAGCTTGTTTTTTGGATCGTTCAAACAATAAAATATTACGGAAAGACTTCTGAAAAAAGATTATCCATTTATTTTACAGTCCACATGTTACATCCAGTGTCACAGAAAGTACCGTTCGAACATTTATGTTCTATTTGTGTTCATATATTCATAGAAGTTGGCGACAAAATGTATTTTTCGTCAGTGGGTTTGACCAGTTCGTATTTCTCAGTGACTCCGCCAAGCTGGGTCAGCTCTCTGACCAAGCTCCATATATTAACTTTACGTGAGACTATCAGTTTTCGTTGATCTTTACCGTAGCTGCGCGACTTAAGACCCATTGATCGTGCAATTCTGAAACAGATTGAGGCATTATTATCAGATTTAAGTGCATTTCTCATAAACTTTATGTAACTTGTATGCGATACATACTGATGAATCAGCATTCTGTCTTCTTTGGGAAAATCCAAGAAAACAATATCGTTTTTTAGATAATTGTCTGTTTGTAAAATATCTTTAAACAGTTTTCGACATTTGATTTTTATATCGTGTGCTTTATAAGAATTTGATTTCAGACCAAGACCCTCTCGATTTATTTGTGTTTTAACCCTAAAAATATAAAAATATAAAAATAAATAAGAATAAGAGAAAATAAGAATTTTTTAGAGACTATGTATATAAGTGACGACATTTGTCGCTTACTAACACCGCAGACATAGGTTCCACAATACCCTGCTCCGATTTTCCTAGACCACCGCCGGCCCAGCCCATCATTTTCATCAATTTATTTCCAATGCAATCTGATCCTTTCCAGTCGTCGTCGGAACTAGATTCTTGTGACTTTATTTCCTCTGTTGTTACAGTTACATCCGGGTTTGTACCTAAATCTTGCTTAACCTGAATTTTACAATACATAAAAATACTTAAAAAGAAAGATACGAAAACTGATACCTTATACATGAAGTACCTTAGACGAAAAATATTACATTTGTATTCAGTATATTCAGTATAATCTATTATAGAATGACACAAAATACTAATAACATACTAAGAATCTTTTTAAGATATCCCTATCTAGATAAAGATACATTAATTTTTTCTTTACCTTAACTGTATAGCAGCGCTTATGTAATTTTTCTAATGCAATAGTGGCTGCTTCTTTCCTGGCTACTTTCTTATTGGCATTGGTGCTACTGCCCAATTGCTGTGAATCAATATTAAGGGAACATTCCCTGAAAAGAATTGTAATGAGAAAAATATCCCTTGAGATAATGTCTGAATGCTGAATTTACATAAAGTGTACATACATAAAGATAATTATTCAAATTATTCAAGAAATTATCTTTAAAATGTAAAGATATGCTCACCAGCATTCTTCTATTTTAGAGTAGTTCCACGTTAGGGTCATACTCGACACAGCAGCTGAAATCTCTAATATACTTTGCGCGTTGTCACCTGGTCTTTCCCACAGAACAATATTTCCATGTAAATCTTGATCTTTAGATGAGATGTCCTTTTTTAATATTTTAGACGGTCTTTCTTCGATATCACAATTTTTGTAAGATTGATAATCATTGGATACAGATTCTTTTACGGAGTTAGGAGG
Source organism: Tetramorium parvispinum (assembly GCA_011638315.1). Classification (NCBI taxonomy): domain Eukaryota; kingdom Metazoa; phylum Arthropoda; class Insecta; order Hymenoptera; family Formicidae; genus Tetramorium; species Tetramorium parvispinum. The sequence goes on along the minus strand of VBVR01000552.1, from coordinate 2,300 downwards.
CAATGTCGTCTCACAATTAGCATTGAGGTTTTTATTTTTCTCAGCATTACGCTTTTTACGAGATCGATTAATATTATTGTCTATATCTGATACATAATTAGACGTGTTCGGTACAGATCTTTCTGTGACAGTAGACATCTTAATATCGCGTCCTGTACAAAAACATTTCATATAATTGTACACACACAGACACGTTATCGTTACACGATCAGGAATCACTTAATAACGGATATACATCGCGTATACTGAAACACGAGAAAAACAAAAAAAAAACAAAAATATGTAACTCACAACTCACAATTTTTCTTTATACCTTTCACCTTAGAACTCGCTGCCTGTGACGCTTCCACAAACGTCCTTTGCAGCTTTTTCTTTTGCTTTTCTCTATACTCGGCCGCGACATCCTGCGACAATTCCTTCACTAAGTCCATCGTTTCTTGCGGATATCTGAAACGAATTTGTGTCACTGAACAACAACAACAGGACGTGTGTGATAGCTATCACTACCTGCATCCTAATAGCTCGACGTTAACGAACACTTGGGCCAAGCAAACGAGCATATCTTCCAAGAACTTGTCCTTGTGAGCTAGCAAGAATTTACGTCGCAGCTCCCAGTGCTCGTCGGGCTCGTACTCCACTTTGTGTTGCTCCACGTCCCAGTCCTCGTTCACGCTCATCTTTCACTCTTAAATCTTTGCTTAAATCTTACTATCTTCAGTCAACAAACGCAATCCAAAGACAGATATTAATATTTAGTTTACTTTATATATATATATATACTGTTCCCAGATAGGTTAGAATATACTGTTTATCCACAAGTATAGGTGTTCTCCGTAATGGAAGGGGGACGCAGAGAACCCCCCTCCCCCCACTGCGCATAAGGCAACGCCGACGAATCAGCATGACTCGCGCGACAGCCAATCGCCTCTCTGACGACAGAGCGTAGCCGAGACGTGATTGGCTATCGCGATCGAGAGCGGAGCATCGACTCTTCACGTGCAGTGCGATTCAGGCTTAAACAGCTGTGGACGTCGTCCGGATTAGAGTCCTATAATCAGAGAAGCGACATTAGCGAACTCCTTTTGATTGGTCAACTGAGACACGTAGTTTAGCCGCCATTTTGTGTACCAATGTTAGGCTCCGTACACAACAAAATAGCGTGCTCCATGCTGCTCAGTGCTATAT